>JAQFVV010000038.1:4332159-4392159 GCA_028023455.1 Epiperipatus broadwayi | reverse complement strand
TTTATTTATTTAAACTAACAGATGCAAATTATTCAAATCAGGTCTGCCATTTCTTTGAGATTGTGTAAAACATGTCTCTTTTATTCAACGAGTTTGTGTCTAAATTAATGAAATAGGCCTCCTTAATTTTTCTTCTTATCAACAATATCAAAGATAAACTACCTCCAATAAATACTCAGCAGGCTGTGCATAAAATAATTTGCCCAGAAAACAATTGTCATGCTGCATATTATGGGGAGACTAAAGCTTCTGTTCATACGAGGTTGCTACAACATAAATATGCGTACAATAAAGCACTCACAGATCCTTCCCACTTTTTCATGTTTGCGCAGCATAAAACCACTATGGACCACTCATGTATACTGGACAATCTGCAAGTGATGTGCAGTGAGTGACATAAGATAAGAAGAAAAATTAAGGAGGCCTATTTCATTAATTTAGACGCAAACTCGTTGAATAAAAAAGACGTTTTATGCATTCTCAAAGAAATGGCAGACATGATTTGAATAATTTGCATCTGTTGGTTTAAATAAATAAATGAACATCATTATTATAACTATCTATCTATAGCTTTGAAAATGAAGGCATCGTTCATTCGAAAGTGCTAAGTATAGAAATAAATATAATAATATAAATCTATTGGGTTTTAGTGTGGAGATATTACCGAAAAATATCTGATCTTATTAAATTGTTATTATAACTCTTAATACATTGCAGACTAGTGAAAGTGATCATTATTAACTATTATATTAAAATAATTAACTAAAATAATATTAGAGAAAGTTATAGTAAATGGTAACTATTATATTAAAATAATTAACTAAAATAATATTAGAGAAAGTTATAGTAAATGGTGAGGTTTGCAATGATTGGCTAGTTGTTTTATTATCAATATTTTCTTTGTATTTTATGCCATCTAAACTGTAACACACTAATAAAATTATGGAATCCATCACCATTCAGATCTCAACATATATTTTTTTCAAGTAAAGTAAATCATAACAAACTGTGCAACATTTTTATTGTAAATGAAGTATACACATATAGGAGATTAAATATATAATCATAGTGAGATAAAGTCATAATAAAATATCTTCAAAGATTCTATGATTTTGATCATGATAACTGCAATAATCTTCATTAATATATGATTCTATTTTATTCAATGAAGAACATTTGATGATGTTTCTCTCATGGAGTGATAGCTGCTCTCTTCACCAAAGCTATAGATGCTTTTGAAGTTAGGCAGTATACAGTTTGCATATAATCTGGACCCAATGCTCACTGGAATTGTTTTACTTTATCTTACAGCTTATCAGAAGTTCATGATGGATTTAAGCATGCAATTGGCTGGCTTTGCCAGAGTTTAGCAGATAGTATGTTTCTTTACTCTTTCATGAGATAACAGTGAATTGCAATAATACTTTTAACATTAACTTTGAGGATCAACACAGAATGAGTGCACAAATAGTAATAAAGAATCAAAGCATTATAAATCATAATAAATTATTTCTGAGAGACCCCTACCTTATTTATAGTTCACTGAGCTGCCTTATCAGCTTTCCTTATGAGTCGATTTCATATATACTCTTATTGTTTTCAAATTACTATGATCCATGACATACTGGTTAATTACAGATTCTATAAAACATAAGATTTGAAGAAAGACCATAACAAAATAAAAGATAATGTTTTGCATAAATAATATACAATATTTATCTCCAAATTAGCCAGTCAGATTCTCTAGAATGTCATTTCCATCTACCCGATTATAAAGTAACTTTAAGTATTTTGTTTTAAATTACTTTAAATCAATTTACAATCAATGAGACCTATTATATTTATCCATGCTCGTACTTATATAATACTTTTCATTAGTAAAAATGTAAAATCTTTAATTAAATATTTCTAACGAATTTTTGCATTATATATATATATATATATATATATATATATATATCACTTCATTATACATGATCTCTCTATGAGTTCTGCAAGTATAACTGATCTGTATTTCTAAGATTTTGTTTACAAAACTGACAGACATGTTTGATCTATATCTATTGGGCTTTGAATTTTGTTTTATCAAATGATATCAATAATTATGCGCTATAAACACTCGTTAAAGAAGTTATATATATACATATTATAACCTACACTCTCAACACCGCTCATATACATTACGTAAGCAAAATGCCCAGGCGCCAGTTCTATTAATGAATAGAACAATATAACAAGATATATAATACAAAACTATTATCGAGACTATATATTTAAGTTTATGTTCAGCTCAGCTCAGTGGGAGGCTATAGGCAGTTCATAAGATATATGATGATAAATAAATGAAAGAAGAAATATTACAAAACATTAAATATAATGTAAATCCTTTTTATTACTTAATTGTATGATAAAGAATCATGTTTATCGGTACAGTCTATTAAAATATACTTTAAACTTAATTTCTTCCTTCATCCAAATATAACATATATCAGCTTGCTATAAGTCTAATACTAAACAATTCTATGACTTGGCATATCACAATCTAAACATCTACTTTAATGCCAATCAAGAAATAAACAATACGATCTCAGGGAATTTAACAAACACAGTTGAATTAAGTAAACTACATTGGCCCATAAGTTATATTTCTAAAGTATGATAAAAATGTAATGAAACAAATTAACTAAAATATTCTACTGTGTTTCAATGATAAAATAATGACAGAAATAGGGTATTTTAATTTCATATCATCATCTAACAAATATACTAACTTGACAATCTTTCTAATACGTTTATCCAGTGGCAAAAGTTCCTTATAATGTTTGGATTAAGTAAAAAAAAAAAAAACAATATTGTCAGACACCAGCAGATTTAATATTATAACTCTAAAATAATATATCTATTTTATGATAGATTTATGAAATGTGGATATGTGGAAATGGAAAACACGAATGTATACAATAATAACTTCAGACACAATTTTAAGGTTTTAAACAAATAAAATAAATCATTTATTACAATAAAATGAATTTGGTTTAACATATTTACAATTGGACTACTTGTCCTACAGATTTTTAAATTATCAAATAAACTTTAAGCATCCATTTGGGATTATCCCCATTATCAAAACAAATTAACAACAAACTTAAATATTCTGACTTTGAACACATGCCATGCTTTACCTACATGTTTCATCTACATGACACTAAATAAACAACATGTTATATTATTAACACACAAAAAAAAAAAAATACTTTTGAGAGGATATTACCATTGATTATTAAAATAAATCAAATTAATTATATTTGGCTCTCAACCAAGCAACTTTCTCTAATTGGCTAAATAATCACTTTCAATTACGAATATCTTTCATGCATAGCAACAAAATCATGTTCATTCTGATAATTTGATGATTTATAACCTTTATTTAAATAAATACACTGTAGTTTAAAATATTTATTTCCCGTTTTAATCTCAATAACTTTATACTTCTATTTACATGAATGTAATGTATTTCAAACATTTATTTCTCATTTTAATTTCAATAACTCTATACTTTATATATGCGATATTATTTATATTATGCATGTGTGTGTGTGTGTGTCAAGCAACAATGATAGAAAATAATCTTTTCTACAAATTCTCCATTCATTAAGAAAATATACAATTACTTTATTTCAGACAATGTCGTAATTCATCAATAAAATAAGACACTAAATCAAGAATAATTTAACAATTTATCTGGCCACATATTAATTAACACAGAGCTATATTTTCATGATTATACAGACTATACATTATAAGGGACATCTACATGAGGAGCAGATAACTCTTACCAAACACTTCTACAATAATTCACCTACTTCTAAATACACTATTGGTTGGGAATCTTTTCCTCATCACCAGGGCTCTAAGAAAACATCACTCAACTTCAAAAAATAACATTTAATCATATGCATATAATATAAACTAGGCTCTACTCAAGGAAAAACATATATTAAATAAGCAAAATCTTTTATCTCTACAAACATTATAACGCAATCAGATTTCTTTCCATTCTCAAAGCTCTTCTAAATATCGAACATTATAAATACACGCTGGCAGATAAATACATACAGATAACATACTAATCCATTCCATTCAGTAAAATATGACAGCATCAGAAATTTATACATAAAAATATTCACAAACTGAACTTTATCAAACAAATGTCATAATTGTGCAAAACAGACACACACCCGCGAATAAAGTGTATATAAAATTAACTCTAAATTACACACTATGCAGGCAACATGGTAATTAAATATTGCATCAAGGTATAACTTTTAATTCAGAATAAAATTTAGGTTACTTTTAAAATTTAATATTTATAATTATTATGAACGAACTCTCTTTCATATCTTGCAAATTATTTCTATTATACGTTCGTTGATTCAAAAAAAAAAAATTCTCACTTTGAGATAATAAAGTATGTAATATAAATATAAACCTCTCTAATAATATATTTAAACAAAAAATATTTTTTTCTTTTACCTTTGTAAAAGAACAATAAGACCTATTTGTACACAATCAATTTTTACCAACGTATTTCTCATTTGGATACGCTTCGGAGACGGTCTTGAAAATCATAATAACCCAAATTATAAATGAACATAATAATAAATAAGCCGATCTACTTATCATATACATTAATTATGACAAGCAATAAAAAAAAAAGAAAGAAAGGTTATTAATTTTGTAACTTAAAAATAAAAGTTCATTTGCAAAGCTCGGTTCCAGGTTTATGAAACAATATGGGACACATTCCAAACTGAATTTAAATTAAAATAAACTGCTGTAGGGTAACCAAACAAATATAATCATGCCTAAAGCATCTTCAATGTTCATAACAAAGTTATTTAAGTTACTGTATCATACATAAGCAATCAATTTGTCTTCTATTATGACAAGAACATAGTAAATTCTTAACTACTGTTGGACAGGAATTATCTCACTTACTCCGTTGTAGTTCTAAATTAAATACATAATTATTTTAGTAGTTTCTTGAATAGCATTTAACAATTTATAATTTATTATATGCCTGCTTTATTCTTAAATATTATCCATTAAGATACCATGTTTCCCTAGTAATTCTTCAACTAATAATATTTTGTTTTATTTTCCATCTTTATCGAAGAGAACAGAAATTACCCGCATTTCTATTCTTCCATTTGATTTCAGCAAATACTTAATTTGAAGGAACTCATGTTTCATTTCCTTCATTTCAAATATATATTATTTTCAGAAACACCAGATAAACAAATAGTGTTATCTCTTTATGGTGAATTTGAACATGGCATTATTTATCCAAATATGCTTATTCTTAATTCTATGTTTCCTCCTCACAAAGACACAACATGGAAAATAGTGAGGAATTAAAATACGTTCTGTAAAATAGTTCTGCATGCGTTTCCCAGATATATTAAAATACACACGTTGGTTAGTGATACAACAATAATATTCATACAATTTATTCCTGTTTAAAATGACAATTAAATGAAGTAGTGTAGACTGGACATTATCAACATACATTTTTAACAGAGCAATAGTTATGAAAGGGTTATTTTTAAAATGTTTAAATTGAGGAAAATAAAGTAAACTGAGTACCTTTTAAAATTTAGAATTGCATTCTGAAATTAACTTGTCCCATAATAAATTTCTTGGGATTCTTTCAAAATTTTACTCCAAAATCTTTTTAAAATCAATTTGACTTCAGCAACTGGTTTTTTTTAAATTTTTACAATAAAAAAAAATGAGCCACTGTTTTCTGGCTACCATTACCTTACATAATATGCAAATTTTTCACTGGAGATCTTTGTTAAAAAGCTCTCTTTAGCAAAAGGTCATTTTTTTCTTCACAAGGTTACTCCCACGCTTTCTTTCTATCTAGGCTAATTACATATTCAAAAAAAAATCTTTTCAAAAAAAAAAAACATTTTGATCAAATCAAGACAACAAAAATAATAAAATAAATAGCTTCTACAAACTTGAAAGAAAAATGAATATTAATTAACTATTAAACAAAAATAATTAATAATTTATTTAATTTGTGAAATAATTCATTGATTCAACTATCTATTGATCATTGGAAAGAACTATATATTTGTTAAATTATTTAAGATAGTTACAGTAATTTAAATGTTTTTATTGTACATGTACTATTGCTTAATGTTTTTAGAAGATGAAAATGAAGTGAAAACGATGCAGAGTCATACATGCATGCACATACACTATACTATAAATATTAAAGTATCTTAACTAAATATAATTGAAATGGCTATTAATTGTTGACAAAAGGATAAGTCTTAAAGAATAAGGATTTTGAAACCATTCAACCAATACTACACTAATATAAAATAACCTTGCATTTTCCTGCCCAAATACACCATTTCCTATAATAACAACCCCTCTCTCTGGCATTAAATGCTTCACTAACCACAACAATAATAACAAATACTTATAAAGTGGTCAATCAACTGCATAAGCAATCCATATCTAAGCTTCAAACAATCTCCAGCAAAAACAATTTTAAAATTCTAAGGCTATTTCATTTTTTTAAATATAATGTAACTATTCAATGCAGATACAAAGTATGTCAATTCCTTGTGCCCATCCAGATGGTCATCATAATATATATATATAATTTGTTTAAAGCTTAGCGCTTTCAAAGCCATAAAGGTTTTATTACGAAGTTACAGGTAATATTTATTATGATCAACTTATTCCTGATGTTGCGCTAATTCTATAATTATATCTTAATAAATATTATTTGATTGAAAATTATAAGTACAGTAATATTGGTATGTAAGAGATGTTCTCTAGTCTGTTAAAATCTTATTTGACTGGATATATTCCAAAATTATGCTTCAGGTTTATCATAAACACATTCTTAATAATAAAATTGAAATTACTATGACAGGATTTCCTATTGAAAATTGGGATGCTTCAGATACAATACTGACACAATATGGCTTTTAGTATTTATTTAGTAATATCTAACAATCAAAATTTTTATTTAACTTAACATGACTAAAATGAAAAATCAGAAATGAAAATTTGAGCAAATTAAATAAATATCCATAAAAGAAGAAAGAGGGATTAAGCATCTGGCAAACATAAACATGTGAAAATCAGAAACTATGATTCTGGTATAAAATAATATAAGACAAGATATGAGGCATCTGATAATTTTGTCTTGGATTGCATGATTTTTTTTAGTATATGCAGTAGAATAATAACATAATATGCAAACTTGCTTGCTTAGGGTAATATAATGTGAAAATAATATGTCCTTGAGAAATATATCCAGTTGATACTTAAGTGAATCTTTAAAAAAAGTATAAACATCAACTGTCATTCAAAGACAAATTTCAATCTGTCGCTATATTTTTATCTTAAAGATTTGGGAAATAGTTTTAAGCTTCAAACATCATGTCTTCTCTTCTCTCCAATTATATATAAATGTGTGTATATGTTTGTGAGTAATTTCCTTTCAAACCTTAACTAAAAATGCATTTCACCCAAATTTATATAAATACATGTGTATGCATGTGAGTAATGTCCTTTATATTTTTATTTACAAATGGATTCTCTCCAAATATATACAAATATGTGTAAGCTTATAAGAGAGTTTTGTGTATATGTACATTATGTTTAATGTTTATATACACACATTTCTCCCCTAAAACATGAAATATATCTTAGCAAATTAAATAATAAAATGTGTTACTAGGCAATTGCAAAGTAGAAAATAATTTGTATTGTATGAATTGTATTTTTTTTCAAAAGTAATACATATGAATAATATATTTGTTTTTATCAAAATGTATTTATTGATCAATGACTACAAGAGAATTATAGAATATTAAGAAAAAATATTTAAAAATATTTATTTAAAAATGTAAATCAAGTAATGAAGCAATATAATTTTTAATTACCTACTATCTTTCTCAATTATAATGCTATATGAATGATTGCAGTGCAGTCTAATATATAAGAGCTTAATCAAATCTCTAATAAAAGCAACAAATTTGAATAAAAGCTTTAATAAATAAAATAAAATTTCTTTAAAACTACAAAAAAAGTTGTGTATTATCTCACATTATATTGGGCAACACAGAGGTAGTAAAGACATTAAGTCATAGTGCCAAATTTTGACATAAAATGTTTTTCCATACAGGAAGTAAGATTATATTGCTTTTTTAAAAATAATAAATTCATTATAAAATGGTCTTCATAAATGACATTTATCCACTTTATTTTGAACACATTTTAGCAAAAAACTTTTTATTATACATATATATACACACAATCTTATGTTTTTTTGTACTCCATTCTTCTTCAGAGCTATGATATAATGAACAAAATAAAATACATAACTATATAAATAGTACCACAAAAATGTATATAATAAAATTAATAAAAAATAAAAAACACTCTAAAATATAACAAAATGTAATAAAACTGAAATTAATATAAATAAAATCAAACCGAAATAAAATAATGTATGCAATATAAAATAAAATATGCAATATTAAATAAATATAAATTATAAATTTATTCCTGACTGCATATATACATATTCAAGAATTAAATTAATTTAAATATATTATTTGGTGCTTGTATTATAGCTAAAGATGCCGTTGGATGGCACCGTTTTCACACTAAAACTATAAAATATGAACATTCACGGGCCGTTGATTTTAATAATTTTTCTGTGCTTTTTTTTGTAATGTGAAAATAAAAACAAAATTGTCTTTTTTAAATATTATTTTTTATTAATGTATACAATTTAAATGATAATAATAAATGTAAATAAAATCAACAAATTACAATTTGATTTGTGTTTTTTATATCGTATACTTTTTAAATTGTGTTACAGCTTTTTTTTTATCAATTTTTTATCGGATATTTTTTTACTTGTATTACAACTTTTTTTTATTATCAATTTTCTATCATATATTTTTTTACTTGTGTTACAACTTTTTTTGTTGTTCTTTAACTAAAAAATAATAATTGTAATAAAAGTAAAAGGTGTTACGGTTACATTTAGGGTTAGTTTTAGGGTTAGTTTAGGGTTAGGTTTAGGGTTAGTTTTAGGGTTAGGTTCAGGGTTAGTTTTAGGGTTAGTATTAGGGTTAGGTTTAGGGTTAGTTTTAGGGTTAGTGTTCTGTTTGTTTGTAATGCTAAAATAAAAAAATTCAAAATCGTAAGCGTACTCGGACAGAAGAAAGAAACTCAAACTTTTTTAAACAACAACAAACACATACAAATGTCTTCTTTACTTAGTAAATATGTTTATAATGTTTTCTTTTTATTAAATTTACAAAAAAACCTGTATATTTGGACTTTTCTTACTGGATATTTTTTTCGTACCGCTCTTTTTTACTTCAAAAATATACAGATGATATAATCTTCTTTGTCTCGTGGAATGTTACTAACAGTACATTACTTGACACGTTACCTAATTGCAACTCAATAAAAACATAGATATTTAACATTTACCCAAACAAAAGTTCAATACAGTATGTTGTAAAAAGTCTTATAATTGTTGTTTTTAAAAATCTGAACATTTCAATAGTTTAAAAAAAAAAAAAAAAATCCAATGAAAACAACATTTCAATACAATTCAAATACAAACTCTCTCATCAAGCTGTAATTATTTTATAAACTGTGTGAATTCGGAAAATGTAATTGCTGCTTAGTGACATACATGCTGTACTGCGATGCGACATAGCAGCCTGCATTCTGTAGCACAACAAAAAAGTTGTATTATAGATAAACGCGGGTTCGAACATGTCGGCCGTGGAAACAGCATTTTTATGTGTTTTAGCATGAAAACCACGCATTAGAATGGCATCTTTAGCTATAAGATGAGTACCTAATAAAATACTTATTATTTATTTTCATACAATTCTCAGTTCAATATTAATTCATTTATTAAGAATATCCCTTTTAATTTTCAAATCATATAATATCTATTATTTTTATTTATTTTTTTGTTATTAATAGTATTTCATATATTTTTAATATCTAAAAACCATAAATATTATAATCTTTTAACTTATGCACTTTTACTTTAATTTCTTAAAAGTAAAAAAAAAGTTTTTTAAATAATTATCTCACACCCTAACTTCCTTTATTATATATTATTTAAACTAACTATATTTATAATCACTTCAGCTCTTTTTTTTTATCTGTTTATACATTTTAACTTTTATTACTATTATTATATAATTTTCTCTTATAAATTTATATTATAATGTTTTATATGTAAATATGCTAAGGTTTTATTTCATAAACCCATAATTTATTTATAAGTAATTTTCTCATTATATATTTTACTCTATATATCTATTTTAAAAAATATATTTTTACTAATGTTATCCTAATCCCTTAATCTCTATTAAAGTTTTGTTTATCATTTTATTAGTATTGCTCCTTTTATTTTCCTTTCTTTAATATTGTCTGTATATAATATCATTTTTATTGAACTTTCTGCAAATTAATATCCTGTGTTCATCATATGTAAATCAATGTGTCAGATAACAAATCACTAATATATATATAGAAACAAACAAGTTATAAATTTCATAACCTGCTTTAAGCTTGCATTTTATGATCACTAGATGGAGCTTTACCAATAGCTCCTAACAAGCTTTTGTTTACATAAATGCCAAGAGAGATAGAATTCAAAATCTTTATCCTTGTCACCCACCTCCAGACCAGCTGTTTTCGAGCTTATGACTCACATCAGTGAAGGGCTGGGAGACTAGAAACTAGATCTAAATCCCAACTCTAAAGTCAGTATTTATCAAACACATTTCTATCTGTTTGAAAACATGAATTTATCAGACACATAATGTCTTCAAACCCAGCTTAACAAACTAGATAGCTGTAAGGGTATGAAATCAGTTCAGTTTCACCATATAGTAAAAGCCTCTGCAACATACATCATTGCAAAAACCTTCAAAGGTACATTTATGATAATCAAAACATGTTATAAATTTCGTAACCTGCTTTAAGCTTGCATTTTATGCTCACTAGATGGAGCTTTACCAGTAGCTTAAAGCAGGTTATGAAATTTATAACTTGTTTTGATTATCATAAATGTACCTTTGAAGGTTTTTGCAATGATATATATTGCAGAGGTTTTTACTATATGGTGAAACTGTACTTATTTCAGACCCATATAGCTATCTAGTTTATTAAACCAGGTTTAAAGACATTATATGTCTGATAAATTTATGCTTTCAAACTGATAGAAACATGTTTGATAAATACTGACTTTAGAGTTGGGATTTAGATCTAGTTTCTAATCTCACAACCAGCTGGTCTGGAGGTGGGTGACAACAATAGAGATTTTGAATTCTATCTCTCTCAGTGTTTATGTAAACAAAAGCTTCTTAGGAGCTATTGGTAAAGCTCCATCTAGTGATTATAAAATGCAAGCTTAAAGCAGGCTACAAAATTTATAACTTGTTTTGATTATCATAAATGTACCTTTGAAGGTTTTTGCAATGATATATATTGCAGAGGCTTTTACTATATGGTGAAACTGAACTGATTTCAGACCCATATAGCTATCTAGTTTGTTACACTGGGTTTAAAGACATTATGTGTCTAATAAATTCATGCTTTCAAACTTATAGAAACATGTTTGATAAATGCTGACTTTAGAGTTGGGATTTAGATCTTGTTTCTACTCCCCCAGCCCTTCACTGACATGAGCCATAATCTCAAAACCAGCTGGTCTGGAAGTGGGTGACAACAATAGAGATTTTGAATTCTATCTTTCTCAGCATTTATGTAAACAAAAGCTTGTTAGGAGCTATTAGTAAAGATCCATTTAGTGATCATATATATATATATATATATATATATATAAATGTAAAATACAATACCCGTTATAATATATATATATATATATATATATGAAGGACACAGGACACAAATTTACAAAAAGTTCAATAAAAACAATGTTACATACAGACAATACTAAAAAAAAAAACAAAAGAAGAAATACTAATAAAATGATAAAACCAAAATTTAATACATTCTGGGAATAGGATATTATTAGTTTGAATATAGCTCATAAAAAAGATATATAGAGGAAAATATATAAAGAGAAAATTACTTATAAATAAATTATAGATTTGCATATGTTTACATAGGAGTATAAACATTAATATATTTATAGATATTATATATTCATGAAATAAAAACATAGAGTAATTTTCACATATAAAAGAGTATATAAAATATAAATTTAGAAGAGAGAATTATATAATAATAGTAATAAAAGTATATATATATCAAAATATTAATATATAACAAACTAACCAAAGGAAATACATATAAAAACACACAAAAAAGACTTATAAATCCAATAAATAATATTATATTTCAACCAGAGGACTGGTTTTCATCAGAAAGAAAAAAAATACACAGTAAAATGGTGATAATCAAAAATTACAGATTTGGTAAAAGATTAAAAATTTAACAAACCCCCCCTGATTGGTCACAAAATCTAACACAGAATATCTACCCAATCAATGACAAAATTCAAACAAAAAAAAAAAACTACATTCCCTCCTAATCAAGCTTAAATTCTATTTAAATTAGTTTTTTTTTGTTTGTTTGAATTTTGTCATTGATTGGGTAGATATTCTGTATTAGATTTTGTGACCAATCAGGGGGGGTTTTGTTAAATTTTTAATCTTTTACCAAATCTGTAATTTTGGATTATCGCCATTTTACTGTGTATTTTTTTTTCTTTCTGCTGAAAACCAGTCCTCTGGTTGAAATATAATATTATTTATTGGATTTATAAGTCTTTTTTTTTGTGTTTATATATATATAAAGAAAGAATTGTAGTGATTATACAGTAATTTATTTAAATAATATTGAATAGAAGAAGCTAGATATAAGATAATTATTTTTCTAAAAAAAAAAACATATTTTTTTTTACTTTTAAGATATTAAAGTAAAAGTGATAAGATAAAACATTATAATATTTATACTTTTTATATACTAAAAATATATATAAAATAATATTAATAACAGAAGAATGAATAAGAAAATAATAGATATATGATTTAAATATTAAAAGAATATTCTTAATAAATGAAGTATGTTTGATCTGAGAATCATATGAAAAGTAATTTTATTAATGTGATCTAATAAAATTAAAGTTTAAATTTATAAAGAATAGAAGTAATTATGGGATTATTAAAACTAATAAAAATTAATATATTTAAATTAATAGTTATTCATGGATATATATATATATATAGTCAGGATTATACATATATTTATTTTATAATGTATATTTTACTTTATTTTATATTACATGTGTTATTTTATTTGGGTTTGATTATATTTATATTAATTTCAGTTTTATTATGTTTTTATTATATTTTATGTTGATTTTTATTTTTTATTTTATTTATTGTTTTTTATGATATTATTTATATAGTTAGGTATTTTATTTTGCTTATTGTATCATAACTCTGAAGAAGATTGCAGGGCAGTCAAAATATAAGACTATGTACACCTGGGTCTCTTTTTATGTGGATTTATTTAATGCAATTTTGAAGTTACGTGATTCATGTTTCTCCGGAAGTCGAACTCCGATAATGCGCTATTACTTTAAATAATAAATTTCGTGCACTTATGTCATATTGAAAGTAATAGCACATTATTGGAATTTGACTTTCATCTTAGTAATTTCAATATTTTCAGTGCTTTATAATAGTAAGATTTTATGCAATAATGAAATTAAAATCATGATTTCCACATTTTATGTCTGCAAGTTTATTTTTAAAAGGTGAGTAATAGCAGTGGGCACAATTAAAATTGAAAATTAAAAAATTAAAGACAAAAATAAGAATTTAATTTTTAGTTGTTAGATTAATTACTAATTACATTATCACCAGAAAACCATTAACACAACATGAGAGTGACGTTGGTGCTAGTTGTATTTCCTCATGTAAAGAATCTGATTTTTTACCAGTTTGCAAATGAACCTGTTTAATGGCAAATAGCGATAATAATTAAAACGTGTATAAAAAAATGTAAATTACTGTAAATTATGCATAAAAATATATTGTTTTGAATAAAATTAAATATTATAGTTAAAAAAAGTTTGTCTTGTATCAATTTTTTTCAAATTTGAAATTTTTTATTAGTCATATTTTATTTCCTTATTTTTTTTTGTGCGAATTTTAAAGTAATTTTATGTTGGTGCTTTGCTTATATGCGATTTTTGAAAAATCATAGTCCATATCCCCCCTTTTTCAAGGTAAGTTACGTCTATTTTTGTGTGATTTCATTTGCATGTGTTTTCTGGGGAACCTATTTATCACGTAAAATGAGACCCAGGTGTATACATATATGTACAATAAAAGTTTCCTAAAAAGTGTTGAAGGTAAAGTGGATAAATTGCATTTATATAAGATATTACAGTAAAATAAACTAAGTAGCGAACTTGGTCTTCATAAAATTAATCAATTTTTTAAAAAAATAATTGCCATTGGGTAACATATCTGATTATAAGTATGCCACTCTCCCTTTTTTTGACAATAAGGTTCAGATACTTTAATATGATTTAGTTCTTAATTAATATTATTTTCTTGCCAAAACATATTTATACTGATTATATAATATAAAAAGATATATTAAATGAATTAATTATTTTGTCCCAAAAATTATTAGCATACTCATAATGATATTATTTTACTTTTAAGAGAAATGTTTAAAAAATGTAGAATAAAATGAAATATTAATTTCAGTCCCCCTTCCTGCCTAATCCAATTGCAATGTTACTATTTTAATCTGTATTTGCACATAATTTTAACTTCTAGCAGAACTTTAATTACAATTAAAAAGTCAAGTGCAAGTGATCCTTAAGGATTTTAATTTATAAATTTAATATCTTTGTATAATTGATTATTTGTTTGATAATTGATAATTCCTTATTTTCAAGTAGATGATAAATGTTGGGTTCACTCTGAATTTCTATCAATACCAGCAAAAGTAAATTATAAACATTAAACTTTAAAGAATAGATGGAATCATTCTATTCTTGATAATTTGGCATCCGATTGTTATTTATTCATAGCCTGAGAGAATATATATATATATATTGTAACCTTCCAGGTTGGCACCAGAAAGAAATGTGGGAAGGTCACATTTGTGCTAACAATGGCTAAAGGTAATTAGTTGAGAAAAATGAATTGTGATATAATCTAATATTTAAAATTGAGTTTTTAGGAAAACTAAACTTAATTTGTGATGTAATTTGCTAGTTAAAATTAAGATTTTAACAAAATTAAAATTTTAAATGGGTATATTGATTGGTGGAGTTTTGGACCATATGTTTAGTGGTAGATGTTTGTGTATAGTAGAGGATTTACATGTCATAATAGGCAGATGCATAAATATATTATTAATTAGAAATTTTTTTTCTATATTTTTACTTATAAGTTACTGATTATATATTGTTTTAGAATCTTATGTTTTAAAAATAATAAAGATTATTTGTAATAGTAAATAACATTTCTAAAATTAATAATTAGTATTTAATATTTTTTTATTACTATGTTTATTATATTTAAATATTTTATTGTTAAAATTTTTATAAATAATATTTCTGGCATGTTTCCAAAGTTGATTGTCATAGAAACACAGAGGACATGAGTGGAGAAAGACATAGAGTGTAAAACTTAAAAGTAAAAAAAAAAAGGCTCTGAGGAAGAAGAAAAAAAACCTAAAGGAATCAATAACTTTCTAAAAGTATTACAAATGTTAAAAAAAAAACATCGCAAGGATTCTAATGATATGTTTATGGAAAAATTTTATTATACTACTGGAGTAATAAAACCATGAAGAGATAGACCCAGAGGAAAATCAGCCCCAAACTTCTATTAAGCTATGGTTCAGGTTCACTACCTTTTCAAAAATACCTTGATGTCACATAAGATAAGTAATATAATTTATTTTAAGATATTGCCAAAAGTAAATAATATTAAAATGGCAAAATTGTGTAAAATAAAGCTAGCACAATTTTTTTCATTAGACGCTAAAACCAAACGCCTAATATTAAATTCTAATCATTTTTTATCAATCTTCTGCAAATTAAAATTTAAAATAAAAAAAAATTATCTACTTTATTTTATAACCAGAGGATCATTTTCTACCGTATAACTTTGCTGGTCGCGTATATATAGTGAAATAATGTCAATGCATGCAAATATCATTTTTAACACCCGTCACGGAATTCTAGGATAAAAAAAAAAACTCTTATCATTCTTAACAAGTTATGCTTAACAATCCGATAGACATTTTTTTTATGTTATAATTTACCATTGTTTTTAAAATTAATATGTATGTTTCTTTAACTTTCAACCTTCAATTTTCTTTAAAAAAATTTAATATGTAATAATAGGATATTGACAAATATATATTTTTTTGTTTTTGTTTTGTGTTCTTTTAAAAAAAAAAAAACCAATGTAATTTCATTATCATTAGAGTATGATAATTTATTATTTTGTATGATTTAGAAAGTATATAATAGGTGATTCTAGATATTCGGATGTGTGCGTGATGCTATAGATTATTATTTTAAAGATGTTGTATTTATTATGCAATTTAGCTAATGAAGTATATTTAAAGGAAAATAAAGAATTAAAACCTTATCTGTTGTAAGTTCGGTATATAGGAGTTATATTGAATGTGAGTTGAGGATAGAGATCGTCAAGGGATGATTAAGTTATGTAGATTAAGTTTGGAGATATTCGTTAATTCTTAAGCATATAAGTATAAGTGTTTGGTTATTATTTTTCCCTGCCTTTATTTATTTTGTATAGTTACTGTTAGATGACTTACACCGATTGTAACAAATAAGTGTTAAATAATTTTTTTTTTATAATATGTAAAAGATGATTGATTTGTGGCATCATATAAGTTTATAAGTAATCTAATAAAATATATTTCATGAATACATTGTGTTTACAATATAATCAAACGCACATATTCGAAGATAAATATATGATTAACATATTAAATAGTAGTCAATTTTGATTTTACCTTAGAAGAGATGTAACTGGTTATCAATGTGCATAAATAATATTTTTTTTATTATAATTATCTCTTTTGTGTTTTATTTAAATATTTTTTTTAATAAATACTTTTAATGAATTAAAAGTCCAAATGAATTGCTTGACTATTTACGTTCGATTCTTCATTTCCACACACACACATCTGGTTAATATAACATAGTTATAGAAGATATAAGTTTGTCAATATAAGTCAAGTTTTATTTAATTTGTCTGGTGGTAATAAATCTCAGTATTACAATGCCAATAATACATTTTACTTTGCTTAGAATGGATAGTGATATGAATATAAAGGTACCCGGTCCTAATCATTATCTATCCTATATTAAATGTAATAATTGTCAATTTTGCAATAGTTTTGGTATTGAATGGATGTTCTGAACATATTTAATTAATCTTTTAGTATTATTGTTTATAGACATTTTATCATCCTTTTTGGCCTCATATATAAAGACCATATCCTATAACCTCAACTGAGCTAAGCCATAGAACAAGTTACAATGATAAATTTTATTCTATCTTGTATAGAATTGGTGCCTGGGCAATTATAAATAAGTGAAGAAGATGGAGGTTATAGGTGAGGGTTAAAGTGACCGCCCAACTGGTGGTTGATATACTATTGGGCTAAAGTGACCGCCCAGTCATGGGGCCTGACGGTTGTGGGGTCTGATATATATTTAGGTTAATATATATATATATACTAAAGTATATTAATTTAATATTTAAAATGTAGATAATATAAATTACACAGGTATTAAAATTGTGCAATTAAAACTTTCACAATTATTTTGCTTATCATTATTATAGATTTATGATCATCATCCTGATGAATATATCTTTTTATCTAATTCATTCGGATATTTATTTAAGAATGTGTCTAAATAACTAGAAAAAGTACTTGATCATTTATAATTCCTCCAAACTATCAATCTCTTTTATAAAGTAGCTTATCCAATCGTTTATTATGATTGTAACTACTTTGAATTGTAACTGAGATATTTCAAATTAGATTAAGTTTTATTTTAAGCTGATTGTATTCATAGTCTTCCTGTTTCAACTGTATCTATGAGATTATCTCAGATTATCACTAATTTTGTAAATTAAATATAGATAATGCAAATTGTTCAACTTAACTTACAACTCACCTACCTTTTTTTTTAAGAAATAATATTTCCAAAAATATCTTAAAACTGTCAACTACCACCACAATAACTTTAGATTGAATGAATCATTTCAAATAGTCCAAGAATTCAAAATGAATTCAATTCCACAAAATACTTTATAATTAACATCCAATTAAATTCATATATAATATTCATTTTTATTAGTATTTTATTATATCAATTCATACCTACTTTTTTATTTCACACACACACATAAATAAATATTTATTAAACATCACATAATTATGTCATCTATTAACATTATTTATTTAGGCCTCCATAAAAATATTTAAAATCTTATGGGTTTATATGTGGTCTTGTTTGTTGAAAAATCAACAAAACCTCTTGGCAGAACATCTTTCTGTCAATTAATTCTTAAATTATTAGCAGTTTGGAAAATTAGTTGAGATCACATCAAATACAACAAATCATTTTTTTACATATTTAACTCCCTCCATCATTCAAGTTAATATGCAAATAAAATGCAAAGTATAGATTTCTAATTTATTTGAACAATTAAGCCAGCAGATTTAACATTAATATATACAATACAGATAGTTGATGAGGTTAACACTAATTAATAAGGTATGTTATATATAATAGAGTTACAGTTGCAACTTGGAATAAAAATGAAAGCATTTTAATGGCAATACATGATGACTCTGTGACTTCTGTGCAGGTAGGTAGATGGGTTTAAGATCTTCATACTGGCATGGATGGATCTTTTACATTTTTGAAGGAACTTCCCAGGATGTCAACTCCACCAATAACCATGGAGAAGCTGATGCTTGACTACTCACTCTTGGTAGCAGGTACTTTTTAACATTTTCTATTTTTTCTTTGCAGGTACTGAGTAGAATTTTAAGCAGGATAGAGACTTCTATATTATTATATTTTGATAATAAAATAGTAGAGTAATGCAGAATAATACAGAATCATACAGAAGAATGCAGAATAATATAGAACTTTGAATCCTAATACAATGCCTCTTTCCATGTTTGTATATCTTATTTTATACCTGGGGTTGTATCTCATGAGTTTTCTTAATGGATTTCAATCCAATTTCTGTAATTGCTGTTCCATTTTAGTTTTTGCTTCTGCAATTCTTTGGGCTGCAACATAGGTTTCTTGATCTTTGTTTCTTACTTTCATTTAACACTATAAAGCATGTAATGGTGCTCAACTGTAACTATTACCACAATTGTAGATATAGATAGAGAAACACAACACTTACACTCCCTTCTCTAATGGCTACCTATCTCTCTTCCATTGTATATAATATTTTAACATCTTTTTCTTAATTGACTTTACTTTTAATTAGATATACTTTTCTTAAAATAAAATCACATGATTTAAACAATCAGCCTTTAACTTTAGAAAATGATGCAAGATTGTACACGGACACATGCACATATTCCTAATGTATGTGTGTGTATATATATATATATATATACATTTATGAAAAACAAAAACAAACTGATGAGAGCAAACCAGCTTGAAAGCAGCTGATCTGGGGGTGAGCAAATGAAAGAGGTAGTTAATTCTGACTCTTTTTTCGTTTATGTAAACAAATTTTACACTTGTTTGGTGGTTTTGGTAAAATGCCATCTGTTGAACATAAATAACAAGTGATAGCAAGTTACGTGAATAACTTGTTTTTGTTTTTCATAAATGTACCTTTAAAGTTTTCTTGCAATGATATATATTGCAGAGACTTTGATTATGTGGTGATACTGAACTGAGATCAGACCCATATAAATATCTGGCTTGCTAGGCTGAGTTTGAAGACTTTACCGGTCTAAAAAATTCACACTTGCAAACTGATAGAAACGTTTTGCATAAACACTTGAGAGTCAGTGTTTAGTTCTAGTTTCTATACTCTATCCCTCACTGATGAGAGCAAACCAGCTTGAAATCAGCTGATCTGGGGGTGAAAAATGAAAGAGGTAGTTAATTCTGACTCTTTTTTTGTTTATGTAAACAAATTTTACATTTGTTTGGTGGTTTTGGTAAAACGCCATCTGTTGAACATAAATAACAAGTGATAGCAAGTTACGTGAATAACTTGTTTTTGTTTTTCATAAATGTACCTTTAAAGTTTACTTGCAATGATATATATTGCAGAGACTTTGATTATGTGGTGATACTGAACTGAGATCAGACCCATATAAATATCTGGCTTGCTAGGCTGAGTTTGAAGACTTTACCAGTCTGAAAAATTCATGCTTGCAAACTGATAGAAACGTTTTGCATAAACACTTGAGAGTCAGTGTTTAGATCTAGTTTCTATACTCTATCCCTCACTGATGAGAGCAAATCAGTTTGAAATCAGCTGATCTGGGGGTGAGCAAATGAAAGTGGTAGTTAATTCTGACTCTTTTTTCATTTATGTAAACAAATTTTACACTTGTTTGGTGGTTTTGGTAAAATGCCATCTGTTGAACATAAATAACAAGTGCTAGCAAGTTACGTGAATAACTTGTTTTTGTTTTTCATAAATGTACCTTTAAAGTTTTCTTGCAATGATATATATTGCAGAGACTTTGATTATGTGGTGATGCTGAACTGAGATCAGACCCATATAAATATCTGGCTTGCTAGGCTGAGTTTGAAGACTTTACTGGTCTGAAAAATTCACGCTTGCAAACTGATAGAAACGTTTTGCATAAACACTTGAGAGTCATTGTTTAGATCTAGTTTCTATACTCTATCCCTCACTGATGAGAGCAAACTAGCTTGAAATCAGCTGATCTGGGGGTGAGAAAATGAAAGAAATAGTTAATTCTGACTCTTTTTTCATTTATGTAAACAAATTTTACACTTGTTCGGTGGTTTTGGTAAAACGCCATCTGTTGAACATAAATAACAAGTGATAGCAAGTTACGTGAATAACATGTTTTTGTTTTTCATAAATGTACCTTTAAAGTTTTTTTGTAATGATATATATTGCAGAGACTTTGATTATGTGGTGATACTGAACTGAGATCAGACCCATATAAATATCTGGCTTGCTAGGCTGAGTTTGAAGACTTTACCGGTCTGAAAAATTCACGCTTGCAAACTGATAGAAACGTTTAGCATAAACACTTGAGAGTCAGTGTTTAGATCTAGTTTCTATACTCTATCCCTCACTGATGAGAGCAAACCAGCTTGAAATAAGCTGATCTGGGGGTGAGCAAATGAAAGAGGTATTTAATTCTGACTCTTTTTTCGTTTATGTAAACAAATTTTACACTTGTTCGGTGGTTTTGGTAAAACGCCATCTGTTGAACATATATATATATATATATATGATAGAAGGTAGGTTAATTTAAGTAAACATGAAGCAAATATATCTGCATATAGATATACATCATTTCAATAGTGCCTTATTCTGTTGTCAGATCAAAAAATCATTAACACAATGAAATCACTTGTTTTTTCTTTACTGTTCATTGTATATCTCTTTCCATCTCATATTATTTAATAAGGTTAATCTTTTCCATACTTTTTTTGTTTGCATTCACCATTACTTCCAAACATCCTCCATTAAATAATTCTTTCTTTTTAATATATACTCAATCCAGTTTCTCTTTTTATTTCTGATATCCTCAATCTTCTTTTTTCATTTACACTTTCCAAAATGTTTTCATTTGTTATTTTATTGAACCAATACCTTTTTCCATTTTTATACATGATGAAATCTCAAAGATCTCCTACCTGTTCCCAATGGTTTTAATAATTATCTATGTTCACAATTGTGCATATAGCACTTAATTAATCTTTTCTTAATTTTTCTCTTCAAATGTGCCTTCAACTCTACCGTCATTTTTTCCATCTTTAATCACCCAACTATTAAAATATCTAAATTTATTCATTTATTGATTAATATTACCATAAATATTAACTTGTATTCATTACCATCTATAGACATTTAGTCTTCTCAATATTAATCTTCATTTCATATTTTATATATCTTTCCTCCAATTTATTTAACATGTTCCAGAGATTGTTTTCATTTTCAGTTATAGAAGTCATATTACCTGCAAATCTTATCCATTTTATTATTATAATTTAAATATCAGCTTCTTCACTATTTGCATATTTATTTAACTCATCTTCTAAATAAACATTAAATCATAGATAGCTGCATCAATGTCTAACTCCTCTTTCCATACTATTTCAATCTCATTATTCTCAAATCTGATTCTTATTTTTCCCCCAGAATATATATACCTATATGTATATATCCCAAATCAATATTTTCTCTTTTTAGAATACTCTTTTATTTTTCAAAATAGTCATAAGTTTAGATATCATGATTAATACATTTCTAAACTATATACATATCTCCACGATAACCTTTTTAATTAATAAAATATATTTTAATTTATACAAATATTTGATTTACAAAAAAAAAAAACAACTTGAAAACAATAAGTCTTTGTATTAACATATAGCTTTTATTTTGGAACAAATATCTTTACATATGAAAATGAAATTTTAAATTTATTGTAGCTAGGTTATGATTAATGTGAATAATGCATTATATATATCTTTACAAAATTACCTGAATTCTTTTCAACTTTATAAATTTTAAACGTAGGTTTATATTTGTTAAGTGACATAACACAGCTAACAATATAAAAACATATTACTTTTTTAAATACATTTTTTTATTTGATTATTAACTGTTATATAAAAACAAACGATAACAAAACAAGAGAATTACTCTTTCAAATTATATTCCAAATAAAAAACTTCAATAATTAACAAAAAGAAAATTAAAAAAATATGGTGTTTAAAAAAGTCATTATTTTTTTAAAAAGTTAGAAATGTAATCTGAACTATCTTCTTTTTCTTTAAATTGCTAGACATATAAGCAGAACTGCCATGTGTGTGTGTGTAGATTGTGTTGCGCATAAATGCACTTCACCATTTCAGGAGCCAGTTCACTGCAATCATTAAAAAAATTATATGTAAATGATAATGTTTAGATTTCTGAATTACTCTGTTGTTAGAAATAGGTTCTGATATTGAATATTTTTTATTGACCTATAAGAGGATTGCTTTTTTACTTAGTCTTGGCACAAATGCTTGTAATATACTACAGTACTTACTTATTATATACTCTACCTTGTGAAAAACTAAAATAGATTGACACCATGCACCATAATAAATAACAAAAATTATATTTAAATGAAATATTTAGATCTTTGACTCACTTTTATTTAAAAATCATAATTTATATAAAAATGACAACATTATTAATAATTTAATTTAAAATAAACTTATTTGAAAAAAATATTGCTCCTAATAATCACAATAATTCTTCAATGTAGTGGACAACAGGTATATCATTTATCAGTTATAATTAATAAGTAACAGGTAGGGTTTTCAGTATAGTGCAGCAGTAAAAGTGTCAAAATTTGGAGTGAGAACTAGTGATATCTTTTTTCTCTTTAATATTGATATATATTATTTTAATACCAATACGTTCTTTACATTATTACTAATCTGCTTTTCCTTGTATTTACATTATTATGAAGTTTATTTTCTAACTAAAATTTCTAACTAATCCATAATAAAAACAATAAAATGAAATGCAAAGGCATGTTAATAGATTCTAATAATCAATGTAGATATAAAAATGTAAAATGCACCACTATATATATATATATAATAAAAAATAACAAACACATAAATTAAATAATAATATAAATATTTTATTAATAATGAAATAAAACTTTGTTAATAGAAAATGTAAGCAAGTTATGCATGAGAGATACTGAATTTAATTAAAAGTAAATAAATAAAAAGATTAACAAACTAATTGTCAAGACCATTTATAATTGACCTTGTAAATGCAAAATTTATATCAGCCTGGTTATAACTATTGTATTTCAGAAAAGACAATGGAGACAATTCATTGTGAAAGGAATAAAGGAAATAGACTGTGGAAGATGAAGCTGCCAAGTCATTCAGAGTTTTGAGACTAAGCCTTTGAAGCCAAAAATGTTATTAATATATGAATAAAAAGGTAAAAGTATAAATAATATAAATAATTATAATATTTAATGTTATTCTGTATCTGTATCTTAGATTAAATGTAATTTTGTAGAATTGATTTTGGTTTATTTTACAAACTTTATTTCATGGGCTTATGGAGGTAGAATTTTTTGTCCCAAAGATGCTTTTTACCCACATGGAGGCAATGTATATAGTTGTTAATGCGACATATTTTTTTCATGTATTAAATTATTGTAATATAACCCCAAGTCATTTCTATTTATTTGCTGTATTAATCAAAAAAATATCTTCTTTTATTTTTTTTTAATTTAGTATTTTTTTAAAAAAATAAAGTACTAAAAAAACCCAAGAACATAAAATAAATGGTAGTGATAGAATATATCACAGCATCCAGATGTTAACTGACAATATCATGAGCAAAGACACTAATTGGTAGGACAGAAGTTATTTGTAATTTGCAATTATAAAACTGTACTTAAATTAAATAAAAAGTAGTATCATTTTGACAAGTTTCAGTAATTGAATATGCTACTAATTAAATCATAAACCATCTTTACATATAATTTTTAGCAATCTAAATGTGGTTGAAAGAACTTTAAATTGGAAAGATAAAACACTGTATTGTTAATATTAAAAGGCCAAATTTTAAAATTCTGAATGTGCCATGATGATAAGGAAGATTAAAATTATTCAGTTGTCATTTCAGCAATATATAATCTTTATTACAATCTTTCTTTCATAAGGGATAAATAATTTATATCAAATCTCTTTTAAAATAAATAAAACAACATTTTATTATTTATATATATTTCTTAATTGATAAATTTCTAGATTCAACCAGTTTGTCTAATTCATAGTTTCTTCTCCATATCTTTCAAATAATATTCTTATTTCTTTTACTTCAATTTTAGTTTTTCTTTATGTCTCTCCTTTTCATTTCTCTCTTTCTCTCTCTTTATATATATATATATATATATATATATATATATATATATATATATATATATATATATATATATATATATATATATATATATATATATATATATATATATATATATATATTGTAATGGATGTAGTAGTTTGGTTATGTTGATGTCACATTTTCCAGAAAATGCCACTAGACAAGAAGTCCAGATCTCCTCTCTATTTTGGCTACCATAAAATCCAAGGCTTCTAAATTTATATCCACTGGAAAGAAAGTTAATTTTCTTGACAAAGTAAAATACCCATTTCTGATAGACTTCACAGTTTCAGAGATCAGAAATGCTCTTTAATATAACTATAGAATGGTCATCTATCCATTATATAAATGTTTTATGCTTATGTTCCTGTGATCTTGACTTACTAAGTACTAATGAATAATAAAATTATATCAATATGTTATTTGAATATATTTAAAATTAATTTATTGTTGCTCAAATATTATAAGGTTATTGTTATGATTGCTAATATTCCAAATTTGTGTATTAGAGATTGACAAATATGCATCTAATCAGTAAGTTTTTCATAAAGACAAATAAAACCCAGATAGCACTGATTTATAATTAATATTGTGGTAATCATTACAGTGGATGCTTAAAAAATGGAGGCAGTAAGTGGTATACACTATAAATACAAAAGAAGCTTACAAAAATCTATTATCAAAATAAGCCATACCTAATAACACAAAGGTTGATGCATTCACACACATACCAAAATACTTAATAAAGTAAAAATTAAAAAATATATGAGGATTCAAGAAGGTTTTGCCTGAGCTCAATAATATACAATTTTCTCCATTTTTTTTTGTTAGCATATGCAACATTAATCAATCCTCACACATAAAGCCGAATAATTCTTTAATCATTGAATATCATTATGAATTATACAATTTACCCAATAATTATCAAATACATACATACATATTAAGTTATACACTATTTATAAACTTCAAATTTTATTACCTTATTTTGCGATAAATAACGATATTAGAATGTTTAATGTCTATAATAGAATAAAAGTAAATCAATATTTTACATCGGTCTACATTTCAAATTATCACAAATAAAACATTTTAAAAGTTAATTTTCTCTTATTAGCAAAAATTTTAACAAATCATGCACATATATTGATAAATTTTAAATTTAAAAATTATTACAGAACTTATAATGATTATGTATAAAAGAAAATAAATAATGATTATAGAGAACGTCTTATCACAAAAAGTTCATTTTAGTTTTTAAAACTAAAATTTCAATGCAGTCATTGTTTTTATTTTCTTAACTAACCCATATAATCTCTTCAATTAATGACTTTTAGAAAATGCTGTCAAAAGCAATAAATTATTGCAGTTTGTGATGATATCCATTTTCAAGTTTGTAATAATTTTAATGACAATAAAAATAGTTATAATAATATGTTCATGTACGTCTTAATGATGTATACTTATTACAGCAAATGATGATTTTTTTAAAAAAAGTATTTATATTGATAAGGTGATGAAGGGATTGGGTTAAGTTAAAACAGTCCATTTTAATATTTGCCATCCATTTTCTGAGATGGAATGGCAATGAAGTTATCCATGCATCATGAAAATTTTACAAACCAACATTTTTTAATGCAAATAGATAGAGAATTATTTTATTCACATTCATGCTTATTATTTAGGCTGAGCTCCATGTATTTAAAAACAATTGCCTTTGGTAATAGCCTTTTACAAGAATGGATTATTTTCTAATTTTTAATTTAAAAAATATCATATACTGACTAGCAGCTCTATATAAATCAATAATTTTATATTAATGAAATTACAATGAATCGATTTTAATATTATCCAGATTGAAAAAAAATGTTTTTATTTTCAAAAATTACTAATAAACTGACTATTAAATTACAATGTTATAACTTTAACTTTATTTAAGGTGTAAAAGGTGCATAGCATATTTTAAATGTTAAAGCTGAAAAAAAAATTAAAAAACGTTTTAAATACTCACTGATTTCTCTTATATATATCATATAATTTTATTTAAATAAAATTTCTTTTCAAAATATATATCTTAATGCACAGACATGAAATACACATTCATCTGGAATATTAATTTCAATGTCTATAAATAAATTACTTGTGCCACATCCCTGCCTTTAACATTTCAACTAAAGAATTATTTTCATCAGGAAATATGCCAAATGACTTCTTTCAATAATTAACCATTACAAATTATTTGCATATCTAATAAAATAAAAATTCTATAGATGAATACATAACCTCATTTACTTAAATTATCTAAATATACTCTTAAATGGGCTATTTAGCTTTAAAAATATTTGTTCATACATAAAGATCAGTTATAATAGGTCATTAATAAACAAGCAACATTATATGAGGAGTTATCTAAAAACCTCAAATTTTGTAATGAAAAATTGGTGCTGTAAATTGAATGTCCTTCAAAATAATTTCTATTTTATGCAAAATATTATTTTAAATGTGTGCTTAACTTTTCAAAGCAGGCCTGAAATGCTTGCAAAGTGGATCCTTTTAGTGATTTTATTGTTTTTTCTTCATCTCTTCCAAGTCTGCAAAATGATTTATTTTGAGACATTTTTTCATGTGAGAACTAAAAAGAAGTCATAAGAACTTTCATTTAATAAATATAATGAATGGATATGTTAATAAATTTTGTTTTTATTTAATAATTGCTTCATAGTCAAGGTTTTGTGTGTTGGTGCATTGTTGTGGTGAAGCTATCACACCCTACTTTGCCACAATTTGGGACATTTTCATTTTAATGCATCATGGACATTTCAGAACATGTATATAAAAAGCCTCACTGGTATAAACAAATTTCAAGTAAACAGTGCTGTTTGTATATAAAAAAATAAAATTAGAGTTGTCTGACATTGGACTTTATTCATGATGCTTTGAAACATTGGCAAATTTGACTCTTTTATTGAATTATTTATAAACATGGTTTTTCCCAAGCTGTTTGCTAATAAGCTGTTTCAAGCATTACAACTGTTTGTTCTGCCATTTTCTTTAATAGAAATAAAGAATTTTTAGTGTTATAACTTTTCAGTTATCACAAAAATGGATAAATGAGTGATTCACACTTAACAAAAGAATTTACTATGTCACATAATGACTTACTTCATAGTGCTAGTCAGCATCCTTATTAGTGATATCTAGTGATGGAAGATGTACTGCAACAAGCCCAAACACCATACAATGATTCTGATTTTTTGGGAGTATCCCTTCATATTTCTTCAGTTGTGATCATTCATCCAATAAAAAATATTTTTTTTGTAATTGCAACAAACATGTAATCATATTTAGTATGACTAATGGTCAGTTAATATGGGAGCAAACTAAAGGTCTACAACAAAAATAATCTTCATATACTGACAACTTGATCAAGATTAATCAAATTTCTATTAAAATATTTTTGATAATTCAAAAACTTACTATTGTTCTTCTCGATGCCATATTTTGCAGTTGGAGTGGTCTGTCTGGTATAAGTATAAAGTTACAAAAATCTAGTCATACGGTACATAATAAAATAAAAACATTATATTTGACACATTAATTCCTGAATTATAAAATAAGAATGTTATCAAAAAAAAATTTTGTTATTCTTCTCTTCAAATGTAAAATTTGGCCTTAGGAGTGTCAATTTATGTTTCAAATACAAAATGAGACTAAATAATTTCAAAACATAGGTAAATAAATAAAGTGAAAAATAAGATTAAATTTAAGGTGCAGTTGAACCAAAGGCATGTATTACAAAAAAGTTCTGATAAAAAATATAAAAAAAAACTCAAATTACTTTAAAAGCAGGCAGCTAATATGAATGAATAATAGTCTGCATTTTGCATATAAATGTCCAGCTCAAATGTATTCACAAATAAAACTTAAATGATTTAAGTGCACTGTAAAGCAAAGTAGTTGTTCCCAAAACTATCACTCCATTAATAAAACTTGAAAATGAAATAAAGTAAAATCTTCTCTCATGTTTGTGCTTTAAAAAAAATATTTACAAAAAGTAATCTAGTAGTTTATAAATTAGAAGGGAACTGATAGATAAAACTTTACTTTTGCATATATATATATATATATATATGCAAAAGTAAATATATATATGACATGATTCCGACTATTATATATATATATATATATATATATATAATCAAGTCATATATCATGATATATAATTTTCAATTACAAATATGTAGAATAAAGACCATGCTAATAGCTCTAAACAAGCTTATTTTTTATGATAAATGCTACAAGATAAGGCATTTGAATCATCTTTATCTAGGGGATTGCCCCCATTTTCAGATCATAGCTCAAAATTGGTCTGGGGATGGAGACAAGTCTTGATAAAGATGATTTAAATGTCTTCTCCTATAGCATTTATTATAAAAAGGCTTACCACACTCTTTATTTTACGTATTTGTAAAAGCAAACTATATAAGTTACATGATATATGACTTGATTTTATTACTATTAGTATTTTTTTATTGGATGCTTTGGTTAAATTAAAATGCTAAGCCTATTAATATATGGTGTATCTTCAGGCACATACGATTTTTTCAGTTGGAGAGCTGAATTTAAAGACAAGTAGATGTCTGAAAATTTCAGATCTTATTAAGAGTTAACTATTAGATAAATGCTTAGCTTGAGTTGTTTTTTTGAATCTGGTGTCATAGTTCCTCAATGAAGAGCTTGAAACTGGTGTGGGGATAGGGACAACCCTAGATAAAAATAATTTGAATGCCTTCTCTTGTATCATTAATCATAAAAAAAACTTGTTTAGAGCTATTAGCATGCTCTTTATATAAATATTATTTCTCATGTCTGTTTGAAATTGTCAATAGAACAATATGTTACTGTCAGAAAAAGCCTTTCCTAAATATATATATTGTGCCCTTTTCTATAGGTCGGTAATAGTTCATAACAGTCAATTACTAAAAATTTTAAATTTAGAATATGTTCATTTAATATGGTAATTGTATTAAGTCAATTATATCTTTAAAGTACAATTTGAGGCTAAAGCAAATACGTAGTATATAAAATTATAGCGAATTATTAAAAAATAGTTATGTAAAGCTTTAAATATTGTTTCATATGGTTGTAAAAGCTGGCCATATTAAATAACACAGCTATAAATATTAAAAGTATATTTAATAAATTCGATTTTAATAGTTTAAAACTGATAATTTAATAAATACAGTGTTTAAATTTATAATCATATTTAATAGTCAAAATTAATATAATATATTTTAAAAATAAACTTTATGATGGTGAGAATTGTATTTAATTCTATATTTTCTAAATTGTTCTTCCAAATTTTTTATAATTATTTTATATAATATAATAAGTGTATCAATTTTATAAATCTAGGCAGAGAAATAGATTAAAAATCGTCTGTCAAAGTTATTAATCATGTGACTTGTATATTATATACTTTCACACACACGCTTGTTTGAATTAATAACAAAGTTTAAAATATTTTAAAAGTTATATTATAGAATTGGATGGAATTGTCACCTAGCATAAAATAATAATAAATATTAAGTTAACTATCGTATGTAATGTTTTAAATAATGTAATAAAGACGAATACAGTTAATAAAAAAAAAATTAAATATTTTGTTTAAATAAAAATAGATAAATGGAATAAGTTATTAAAATTATTTTAAAAGTTATTTTAAATGTTTAAATAGTTTTAATAAAATAATAATTTATTTAAAAGTAATATTTTAAATAATATTTTAAGTTCATTACGTCATAATTTCTAATTTTGAAATTCAATTCTACTATAAACTAAAAATATGTAAATTTGTTCTCAAGCTAAAGTAAGAATTAACCAATAGGAATAGGTATTCTTACAGACTATAAATATGAATTGCACGGGGGTATAGGGGGAGATTAATAATGTATTGAAACCAGAGAAAGGTAAATTATAGCTATCAAAGAGATAGTATTTTAAAATTATTATTTTAGTCAATTTTAGCGCTCTCTCATAATTTATTTGCAAAAACTAATTAATATTTTAAAAGTAACTTGCAAAAAAAGAGAGTGTAAACTAAAAAATATTTTAATAATTTCGTTTAACATGCTTTGTTAAATTTTTTAAAGTTCCTTTATCAGTCGTATTTTATCTAAAAATTTAACCTAAACTTCGCAATAAAGGATGGATATACTACGAAATAAAATGGATATAAGTTGTAATGCTGAAAAAATATTTGAAATATTTATTGATACAGCTTTATTAATATTTCACCGGAGAACTGTTTTGGTACATAAAAAAACCACAGCTCGGACATTATACGGAGTCTAAAAAAAAATGTATTGAAACGTATTATTTATAAGCTGATCCAAGATTTATTTTTTAAATAGTAATAAGACAATTATATTTCATGAATTATTTTATAGAATATTATATTCAAAGGAGTAAAATGTTATATCCTTTCTGAAGGTAACATTTTTTAAAAAATATTTTCAAGAATTAAAGAAAGAACCCAGGAAAATATGTTACAGAAGCGTTTTTGATATTAAAATATCCGTTCTTAGAATTATTTAAAAATGTATTTAGAAAAGATTTGTTTAAAAGTACTTGAAGTTTTTTTATTTTAAAAGAGATTTATAAAAAATACCAAATGAAAGTTTAAATGTATCAAGAAGGAAACATATATAAAAAAGTGAACACATAGTTGAATAAAAGATGGATCCATGGAAATACAAATAGTACTTAAAAGTTTATCGAATATTTTTTTAAAGTTAAATTAGATGGATTGATGCATCGGATATGCAGAGAATATTGGTAGAGAAGATTAAGAAGCTTCACAGGATTAATTAATATTATGATTTAATAATTATCATCCTAAATACTAAAACCAAGGATTATTTTCTATAAATTTTACTAAATGGATTAATAATTATTTTTATTTTAAACTTTAACGTGCTTGGAGGAGAACATTTTTAAAAACTCTAGAGAAAATAATAAACATTTTGGACTTATCAGGAACTATCGTCAAGAAAATATGTAATTATAGTTTTGATTCCTTTTATTTTGTTAACCTAGTTTAAATCTAAATTTTTATATAAGATTAGGAAAAACATAAAAACATTAATTTATTAATATTAAAATTTTATAATATAACAATCTAATAATTTAGCTAAAAATATTTTAATATAAAGTGTATGGGTGTGAATTTTTTTTTATATCTGCAATGCTCAAGTGGATAAAGGAAGCCTACTGAACATGATGACTAGATAAAGGTTATTGGTAATAATAATAACTATTGATAATTTATAATGTATATATTTTTTTGTTTTCTTTAGATCATCCATAAATTGGAAGAATGAAGTGTAAAAGTTTTTTACTTATATGTACCGCATTTCATACAACATTTTAAAAAACATTATGAGATAGGATTGATTTGAAAATATGCATACGACGATTTTTTTTTTTATTAGTGATATAATCCAACATAACAAATAATTATGTGATTCTTTTAAAATTTTCATGTTATTGGATATTCAAATATTGTCTAAGTAGATTGTATATGATTAGACATATAGAATAATGAAGTAAGCAGACTTTTCTTGTGGAACAGCTAGATTGTTTAACTATTAATGAATTTTATTTATTGTTTTTGTAAATGCAGATAGTTATTTATCGATGTAAGATGTGGAAAATCTTGAGAAATAATGTTGAGATAGTGGCTTGGAAGTACTTAGTGAACAGGAAACCAAGATGATGTTTTAAGAAATAGGATGTTATAAGGAATGGAAATAATATTTAGTCTTTATGTGAATATCAGCATAGTTAACAAAGCCCTATGACTGATACACATTTTATTTGGACAGTGTTTATATTTCTTTAAATATTTGATGTTCTAATAAAGCTGAAGAAATAGCTTTAACATCGTCCCTGTACTAGAGGATATTAGGCAGGTAAATGTCATACCTCTTCGCACTGTGCCATGATTTTGAGATATGTTAAGAGTAATACTCTAGCTTTCTTCCTTAATCCTATGCATCTGTTTTCGCTATCTTTATTTCATGTAACTGCATCATTCAGTAAGATATGTTTAAGAGAAATGATAAATAATTTAGAACTTAGGTTATGCTATCGTTTTGTATAAGATTGGTTTATTTGCTTAGAAGGAATAGGACGTTATAACTTAAAATTGAAGATCCAAAGTATCCTAAGGAAAGAAAAGAATCATAGAATATATTTTGAATTTTATTTCGGAAATGAAATATAAACTTTTTTAAAATAAAGTATCTAAACAAAGATATTTTCTTTAAAGTGATAATAATTTTAAATGCTTTAGTATTATTATTTTTTTAAGAGAAAATAAGTATTGCATATTTTTAAAATACAATAGTACAAAGTAAATTATGTAAACAATATGCATAGTATATTTTTTGTTTATTGATTAACAGAAATATATTGATGATTACACTTATATCATACTAAAGTAAGGCTTAAAGAAGAATATATTATGATTAGTAAACATTGTGTGATAAATACTAAAATCTAGTACTGAATTTTGGATAATATTTTGTGTAACATCTTTGACTTTGCAAGATGAAAATTTTTTTAATATTTTGAGAAATCCATACTCATTATAAAATTTTGTTTTCTATAGAATGTTTTTCTAAGTATGAATTTTTTTTAAAATAAGATAGTTTAATAATATTAAGGATAAAATGCTGTTGCTAATAAAGTAGATAAATATATTTGTAATAAGTTAACCATAATGAGAAACCAAATAGTAACATTTTTTTTAAATTTTGTCCTAAATCTAAATAAAGATATAATTGAAATATAAATTATTTTTTTTATAACCCGGTAGATCAAACTGTAAAGTAAAAAAGTTAAGGATATCCACTGTAAATAGTGTAAATAAATTGTTTATTTATTTGTTGTTAGTAATAAACTTTGTTAAATTTTGTTATTTCAAAAATTTTGTGTCCGAGTTATTTATTTCTCCACATCGCTGCATGAAATCACGATATATGCATAATAATTGAAACAAATATATAATTTTGCACAAAAGATAAATAGAGAATTATTTTAAGAATTTTAAATATTTTATTGGTATTCATTATAATTAAATAATCATAATCTTACATTATTTTATTGGTCATAAATCAGTTATCACAATATTATATTAAATTATATGCTATCAGTTGCCACACATATTTTGTTTGTCAGATTATTAAAATGCTACCACGTATTTATTATATCATTACATGAAGATATAAGATCATATTATATTATTTCATTATTTTATTATGGTAATAAAATTATAGTAAAAAGAAAAGATATACAGAATTAGTTAAACAATGAAGAATATTATTACTGTTATTTATTATTATTAGTTTCAGTGTAGTAGATTATGACATAAAATCCCTTCTCATATTTTACTACCGTATTTTAAATTAACTTAGAATAAACTTTATGAACCTGAGATTATTTTATTGAGCTAGATTATTACAAATAGAAGATTAAGATTTAATTATTAGTTTAATCTTAGTGAGTAGAAGTTATTAAAGTCGTAAGAATACTATGAGTTTGTTATTTGAAATAGTAATAAAGGGGGGATAGTGTTCTTATGCCATTGAGGTAGTATCCTGTGGGATATTGGCTCAATGTAATCTATCTTGTCACCTGTATTTTCACTTCAAGTCTCATGAAAATATTAAATATTTATTTAATTTATTTTTATAAACTGAACCTTATTCGTATTTTAAATTTGAGCTAGTGAAATATTTTAATTTTAATGCTGAATATTTTAGTTATTAATTATTAACTGAGATAGAACCTGTTTTATTTTATATCATATATTATTCTGGAAGTGAGGATGCACGAGATTACAGGTTAGAATATATATTTAATTAATTTTTATTCCTGAATTTTAATTAATGGAGAACATATATACTTATAATAATGAAAAATATTTCTGTAGTGTAATTTTCATTACATCACTCTCATGCCTCTACAATGTGTTGAAAGTGGATAAAAAACAGGCCTGGTTGTATGAGAATGGTGTAGTAAAAAGTATCCTACAGAACTATTATTCATTATTAGATCATCTCTAGTCTAATGAATGACTAATAAAAATTGTTAATATCTACTTTTAATTTTAAATATTAAAAAAAAGTATTATTTTTATGTAATTAAATTATTTGTGAAAACAGCAATTATACTCAGCAAGAATAAAAGTGTTATTTTACCTACACAGTCTTATTGGTGAACAAAGGAGCTGAAAAGCAGGTTTAAAACTATTTGGCACAATGAAAGTCATTAATTTTCACTTTTGATAAGTTTGTAATTAATCTAGTTATAAGTTATCATATGGTAAAAAATATTTCAATATTCATCATCTTCCAATCTTGGAAAAAGTAAAATTCATATCTGGCCAGAATGACTTGTTTAAATTAATTTCTTGTGGAGTGCATTTTTCTAAAATTTTCTATATTATCTCTCTGAACATCTGAACCATCTTAATCATTTAAAGTTGCACACATTCAATCAGTATCTTATTTAAAAATATATTTATAATATATATATATAATAAAACTTCTCAATTTTACATGCTTCTAAAACATAGAATAATGATATTTGTAAAATAAAAATGATTTCCTATATGCATTTATGCAAGAACCTACCTTCCTCAAGAAGGCCTAAATACTTCCTTATCTATATATATCTTCTTTATAGTTCAATATTTATTCAATTCAATTTGTTAATGCAAAAATAAGTAAATGCAATTGTTTTAGTAATATCTTGAAAAATAAATGTTAAGGTTACTTATTAAAAATTTTAGGCTGTAAATTATTATTTTATTTTCAGCACCAGATAAACCTTTAAACTCATTTGAAGATTAATATACCACTTATTAAATCCCAGCATGGATATTACTCACTTAACACCTCTCATGTTTTTCTGTCCATGCATGATATATTCAGTATATAATATACAAACAATGAACATCTGCATCTTTAAGTTAAAATAAACATTTGTGTCATTAACGAAACATTTAATTGTTAAAAATGAAAACTGTACTAATGGAAAAATGTATTTTACCATAACAATACCTTTGTGTATTTACATTGAAATAGTATATTTCTTTGAAATATATTTCATTGCTGTATAAATTAAGAAATGTTTAAAAAAAAATTATTAATTTAAAAGTGTGACATCATTTATATTGTAAAATATTGAGTTGTTATTATAACTGATTTAAAAGCATTATATATTCTTTTATAAATTAAAATTGATTTTATTAAATAATAATATAAAAAGAAATTTAAGTGTTTAAATCAAAAATATTAATTTTAAAGAATTGACAATTAGTTTTAAATAAATTTAAAATTGACTGTATATTTATTTACTGTTTTATTGGCAAGTAGTTATAAATGATTTATTATCAAGAAAACTGTTTTGATCATGTGAATAAAATTGTCATCTGCTGAATTTAAAGAGGAAAACATTGGATTTTAAAACTCTCAAAATGAATTTGTAAGTAAGCAGTTTTTACACCAAGAATTTGGAAACCAACTTTCAAATAAATAATCTACTTCTTCATGTTTTTATTTTTTAAAAACAGGATTACTTTATAATCATCAACTTCTGCAAAATCTTCATTTTTTTCTAAGTCTTTGTTTGGACCTATCTTCTATATTTCAAATGAAGTGGCATAATAAAGAGATTATCTGCTATATTTATAAATTGCAGAAAGATATTTAATTTTATTTACTAGTAAAAGAGTTAAATTGATAAAACTTTATAAGTCACTATTAAATATTTTGTTTAATTTATAACAAATCATTTTATATAAATAATTTTATACTGATAGTAATTATTTTAAACTGTCAATTTTTAAATATTGTATCAATCAAAAAAAAAATCAGTCATATATCACATGACTTAATTTTTAAGCTTGTAAATAAAAAATAAAGAGCTGTGCTAATTTGCTCTAACAAGCTTTATTGACAAATGCCAGCTAAACAAAACATTTAAAAATCTCTATCTTTAAAACCACTCCTTAATTTCAGACCAATAGTTTCATGCTTCGGCACTCCTCAGTGAGGTGCTAGGATAGCTTCAGACACAAGATCTAAAAATACCAAGCCAAAGCCAGCATTTATCTAAAAGTTAACTATTAAGTAGAAAATCTAAAATTTTATACACCTAAATATCTTCAGACCCATATATCTAATATATGGGGATGAGAGACCTTCAGCCAAACCATATATTAATAGCCTTAGCAATATAACATTGTGTAAGACTTTAAAGCAAATACTACAAATAGTAAACAAAAAAATCAAATCACATGACTCAATTTTTAAGCTTGTAAATAAAAAATAAAGAGCTCTGCTAATTTGCTCTAACAAATTTTATTGATAAATGCCAGCTAAACAAATCATTTAAAATACTGAGGAGTGCCAAAGCATAAAATCATTGGTAATGAGGCTAAGGAGTGGTTTTCAAAATACAGATTTTTAAATGCTTAGTTTAGCTGGTATATATCAATAAAGCTTGTTAGAGCAAATTAGCAGAGCTCTTTATTTTTTATTTTTTATTTTTTTTTGTATCAATCACTATGTGCATAATTATCAAAGTTATATGCAAATACTACTTTCAAAATATTTTAAATATAATGTTCAAAAATAAAAGATATAATAAATGGAAGTTTATTTTGTAGACATCACGTTTCAATACAGATTATGAAATATATAATCTGGTTATTTAATTATATTTATAATTTTAAATACTGATTGATTAAACAGTAATAAATATTTACTTTATTTATATATATATATATGTATGTGTATATATATATATATATATATATATATATATATATATATATATATATATATATATGTAATATACAAATCAATATATCTATCAAAATACAGTACAATTTACATAAATTATATTATTTTAGAAGTACTTTCGACTATACATTTTGTAGTCTTTATCAACTATATAACATTGAATAATCAAAACGAGACAAACTTTATTATATATATATAACTGAATATTTGTAAATACAGTAACGAAATAATTAAAAAATATTTTACCCACTTAGGAGCGCTTTCGATTATCCCAGTAATCTGTGTCAACTAAAGCTTTGAAATGCTAACTTTCCCACAATTCCATGATCTTAATGTTTGCTGCTTGCCTGTTAATTAAGTCATGTTTATATTTGTATATTAGCATAGCTTCCTTTATTTTTCTTTTATTGTTATTTTTTTCAATTTGCAATATTTTTACACTGTTAAAATTGAAGTCAAAACCATAAATACATGATTTATTATGGTCGTAAAAAACAGATGCTGAAATATTATTATCTACTATGCAATTTTGTTTCGATTTCTGAACACGTTTTAATAATAGCAAGTGTTCTTTAGTTCTTTTTTCCAATGTACATCTAGATTCACCTATATATCCACTGCCACACCTACATATCCATTTATAAATGACACAATTTTTATTTATAAATGAGGTTTTATCTTTGGAGTTATTTATTAATTTGTTTAATGTAGGAGGTGTGTAAAATGCAATATCACATATATCTTTATAAATTTTCCTTATAAACTTTACTTGATAATTTGAAATATATGGGATTGATATCCATATTTTTTTATTAGCAGGAGAATCAATATTATTATTAAAATTTTTATTTTTATATTTTGTATTAAAATCTCTAATAACATTATATATGTGATTATAACTGTAGCCAACATTTAACAATTCATTCGAATATATTTCAATATTTTTGCCTTTATCTGATGAATATTTGCAAAGACTATTATTTCTAAATAAGAAGGACTTCAAACCTGCCATTTTGTGTGACATTGGCACTTTTGATTTATATGGAATATAACCTCTTTTTACTATTGGTTTAATGGTCATACAGTAATCCAGCATGCATTGATTTCTAGTTATTTTAAGATCAAGAAACTGAATGCACATTAAATCTTCATCTGTTTTTATCCATCTTAGGCCTTTCAAACCATTTAATTCCTTAAACAACTCATTAATTGTATTTGGTTTACCACATACAAAAACATCATCAACATATCGATAATATGCAGTAATATTTTTTTGATAATATTCCTTTTTCAAAATATTTTCTTCATATGTAGAAATTATAAAATTACATATTTGAGCAACAGTAGGTAATCCCATGGGCCATCCATTACACATTTTATAAAAATCCTTATTAAAAACTGCATAAATATTTTTATCAATAAAATTTAATGTTTCAATTATAAACTTTATTATTTTCACGTTAACATTTTTTAAACTTAATGTGTTGGAAATAATTTTGATAGATGCCAATCGATCAATTGATCCATACATTTCACTAACATCTAGAGTACATATAACGTCATTAACATCGATCTTAACATTATGGATTTTATTAACAAAATCAAATGAAGAACATATTGTATATTTACCAAAACCAAGAATTTCTTGTAGCATTTTCTCAATTAAACAACAAGTTTCATAATAAAATGCCCCTTCCAAATGAATCATTAAACACAATGGTTCATTTTCTTTATGCAGTTTTATATTTGAAAAAATCTTAGGACATATTGCAGCAGAAGGGTAAATTTTATAATAAGTACTATTATCAATCGCTTTATTTTTGGCTTTTTTAAAAATTTAATTAATAAATTGAATACATAAATTTTCTATATTTACTTTATCAACTTTCATAAAGTTGAGGTTTTTTATTTGAGTAATTACTTTGTCTTCATAATCAGATTTTAATAACAAACACATTCTAAGGCCTTTGTCCTCTTTTATACAAATTAAATTATTCACAGATGTAAATTTTTTAAATTTAGATATTTGTACATTCCAATCGTAATCCGTTTTATAATTAAACTTTTTTTCTTTTACTTTTTTTACTAAATCATTACAAACTTTTAAATCAGATTTAATTCTGCTTAAGGAATTTTCAAATATCTAAATTTTAAAAAAAATTTACATCTGCGAATAATTTAATTTGTATAAAAGAGGACAAATGCCTTAGAATGTGTTTGTTATTAAAATCTTATTATGATGACAAAGTAATCAATGTGCATTTAATAAATTTATAATTACAACTTTGAAAGTTGATAAAGTAAATATAGAAAATTTACGTATTCAATTTATTAATAACAATTTTAAAAAAGCCAAAAATAAATCAATTGATATTAGTACTTATTATAAAATTTACCCTTCTGCTGCAATATGTCCTAAGATTTTTTCAAATATAAAACTGCATAAAGAAAATGAACCCATTGCATTTAATGATTGATTTTGAAAGGGCGTTTTATTATGAAACTTGTTGTTTAATTGAGAAAATGCTACAAGAAATTCTTGGTTTTGGTAAATATACAATATGTTCTTCATTTGATTTTGTTAATAAAATCCATAATGTTAAGATCGATGTTAATGATGTTATATGTACTCTAGATGTTAGTGAAATGTATGGATCAATTGATCGATTGGCATCTATCGAAATTATTTCCAATGCATTAAGTTTAAAAAATGTTAATGTGAAAATAATAAAGTTTATAATTGAAACATTAAATTTTATTGATAAAAATATTTATGCAGTTTTTAATAAGGATTTTTATAAAATGTGTAATGGATGGCCCATGGGATTACCTACTGTTGCTCAAATATGTAATTTTATAATTTCTACATATGAAGAAAATATTTTGAAAAAGGAATATTATCAAAAAAATATTACTGCATATTATCGATATGTTGATGATGTTTTTGTATGTGGTAAACCAAATACAATTAATGAGTTGTTTAAGGAATTAAATTGTTTGAAAGGCCTAAGATGGATAAAAACAGATGAAGATTTAATGTGCGTTCAGTTTCTTGATCTTAAAATAACTAGAAATCAATGCATGCTGGATTACTGTATGACCATTAAACCAATAGTAAAAAGAGGTTATATTCCATATAAATCAAAAGTGCCAATGTCACACAAAATGGCAGGTTTGAAGTCCTTCTTATTTAGAAATAATAGTCTTTGCAAATATTCATCAGATAAAGGCAAAAATATTGAAATATATTCGAATGAATTGTTAAATGTTGGCTACAGTTATAATCACATATATAATGTTATTAGAGATTTTAATACAAAATATAAAAATAAAAATTTTAATAATAATATTGATTCTCCTGCTAATAAAAAAATATGGATATCAATCCCATATATTTCAAATTATCAAGTAAAGTTTATAAGGAAAATTTATAAAGATATATGTGATATTGCATTTTACACACCTCCTACATTAAACAAATTAATAAATAACTCCAAAGATAAAACCTCATTTATAAATAAAAATTGTGTCATTTATAAATGGATATGTAGGTGTGGCTGTGGATATTTGGGTGAATCTAGATGTACATTGGAAAAAAGAACTAAAGAACACTTGCTATTATTAAAACGTGTTCAGAAATGGAAACAAAATTGCATAGTAGATAATAATATTTCAGCATCTGTTTTTACGACCATAATAAATCATGTATTTATGGTTTTGACTTCAATTTTAACAGTGTAAAAATATTGCAAATTGAAAAAAATAACAATAAAATAAAAATAAAAGAAGCTATGCTAATATACAAATATAAACATGACTTAATTAACAGGCAAGCAGCAAACATTAAGATCACAGAATTGTGGGAAAGTTGGCATTTCAAAGCTTTAGTTGACACAGATTACTGGGACAATTGAAAGCACTCTTAAGTGGATAAATTTTTTTTTAATTATTTAGTTACTGTATTTACAAATATTCAGTTATATAATTATGTATATTGCTTTAAAAATACAGACATTGAATCATAATATATATATATGTATGTGTGTATGTGTGCGTGTGTGTGTGTGTGTGTGTGGTATTTGGTTGTTACTGTATGAATTGGAAACTGAGATATTATTGATATATTTAAATTGATATTACTGGTTAATTCTAGTTATAAATTCTTGTAGCTTCATTTTGTAATGATTTTATTTTTGTAGTGATTAGTTACTTAAGCATTGGTAGTTTTTATATATTTATAAATAATGTGGGAATAATGAAAAATTAATATTTAAATATTTTATAATGAAGTTTTCAGAATAGTTGTCATTTTTATACCATTACATAGAATTTTGTAGTAGAGAGTCAAGCTTATATATAACAAGCATTTCACTTATTATTTAATTTTATAGCCCTCAGTGTATATGTTACAGTCATACCATGTATTGAGATAAGAATAGGTTTGATTCTTTCGGCAATGGCTCAGATTGTTGATCATACATGTGTTTGTTGATTTTGATCTATTGATTTAAATATTGCTAACTATTGTAATGATATTATTTTATTTTTTAAATAAATTATTTTGTTTAATAATAAATTGTTTTAATTCTTTTATTATTGACTATTATGTGAATTATAATATACAAAATATTGATATGCAAAATTAATAGGTATCCAAATGTAGCTAATGATAAAAAAACTTGTTTTTTTTATTTTAAGATTTATTATTAGTTGGAATAGTATTATTTTGTAATTCATAATTTCCAATATTAGTTTGTAACTGTGACTTTACTAGTAACCGTAACTTCTTTCTTTGGTAATGTCTTATATTATTTAACAATGTTAAACTATAATTTTTTATAGGGAAAAAGTCTATATTTATTATCTAGTGATGCCTTTTTATAAAGTTACCTATGGAACTATTCATCCATTACAGAGGGTTATTTTTTTACTCATTTTGGCTTTCCCAATTTTGGGGCAATGATAAACATATATATATAATTTTGATGACCTCATTTATTGAGGCTTCAATAAACTTATACCCTGAAAAAAAAAAAGATAGTTATTTGTATTTTTTTGATTATTTTAGACACATAATTTTTGAAACTACAATCAACTCATACTTAAGAGATAACAATAGTATTCTTCTTTAAGATTTCCACTTTAATTGTAGGGATTTTGATAAAGTTATACCATGAAAGATAATATTAACATATTTTTATATTTTCGTTCTATTTCATATGATATGCACTTATTTATTAAATTTTTTTTTAATTTGGCATTAATGTGTAAAGCTTAATAACATAAAGCACTCAGAAATATTTAAAAAATATAGGATTTTTTTAAGAATTTGACTTATCCAATGTTTGAGGCCTGATAAATTTTGCTTTGTGATTTTAATAAATTAATCTTTATCTTTAATTAAATAGAAGTAAAGCATATTGAGGTATTAAAGAATATAATTTTTTTATTTACATTGTGGCTTCCTAATTTGATGAGTTTAAATTAAAATAAAATAAAAAAACTTTGAGATAGTTAATACCACTTAATGAATTATTTTTTAATTTTTAAAAGATTTCAGTTTGAATATTGTAGTCACATATGTTTTTGGATTATAAAATATATTTTGTGTTAATTTAAACTTTTAAAATTATGCAGCAAAGTAAAGTTTTAGTTGTTGGTTTTGATGAAAATAGAATGAAGAGAAATTCATTTTGTTTTTCCATTCTTGGGAGAAAACTAATTTATATTTGAATTATTTATGTTAATGAAATAAAATTTATATAGAGATAGAGAAAAAAATAATGATCAAGAAAAGGAGATTATTAGTAATGGTCCAGAGTCACAAGTTGAAGTAGTAGAACCAGAAAACCCTGAGATAACCCTTTAATTAATCTCAGATTGTAATTAGGGAAAATAAGCCTATAAAAATAGGTGAAAAGAAAGAAAATTATTGTATGTTATCAATATAAAAATATTTAATCAAATGTTGCAAAGAATGAAGCAAAGAATGAATCAAATAAAAGTACGCAGCAGAAAATGAATGAAAATAAGATTAAATGAATGAAAATATGCAACAGAATCAACATAGTATAATTTAAATGAATGAAAACATGCCAATAATTGAGTAAAGAATGGATCAAAGTATGAGTCAAGTGAATGAAAATTTACAACAGAAAAAGGATGAGAATAAGAATCAAATAAAAATATGCAAAGAATGGATCAAAGAATAAATTAAATGAATAAAAATTTGCTACACAGTCAATAAACAATGAAAAAAATATGTGAAAACCTGCAAAAGAAAATAAATAAAAATCAGCAAATAGTAATGGAACACTTTAAAGCAATAATAGAAAAATAGAAAAAGGTCAATTTAAATTGAGAGAACAATTAGACAAGGTTGGGATAGAATTAAGTGATAAAGTTCAAAAAGTAGAAGAATAAATTGACAGCATAGAAAAAAGAAATGAAAGTAGTACTAAGATATGTTGAGGAAAATAAAGATAAAAGAAATATTTCTTTAAATGAAATGGTTGATAGTATAAATAAAATTAAAAAAGTCTAAAGTTAGTATGGTTACTGTTGAAGAATGTAAACTACAAATAGATAGCATAGAATCAATTAAAGATAATTTAATTTGTATAGGAGAATTCAAAATTGATGATAAAATGGAAAGCTTTTGTGGAAATGATGTAATAGACATTGAAGAATCTAAAATGTGTAGGAATTGATGAATGTAAATTTGACGATAAAATTATAAGAGGATATATGATTGCTGATGTAATCATGGATGTTTATGATATTGTTATGAAAATTCCAGGAGGATCAAAAATCTGGACAAGCACTGTAATGGATTTTGAAGTAAATACAGAAATTGTGTTTTGGAAGAATAATTATAAACAGGCACAAATAAAAATATTAAATGATTAGAAATGTTTAATAATACCATGCATAATAAAATTTGATCTCAAACTTTTGTGAAAATTTATATAGATCTAGAAGTATTGGACTTTGTTGATGATAGTAATTGTAATATAAAGCAATGGTTTTGCTATCACAAAGTATGAAATCATTAGTATGGCAGTTTTTATCTGTGAAAACATGAATTTTATTAAATTCCAAAGTAGAAAAATTTTTCATAGTGATGAATGTCTAGAAATATTGTACAAAATGAAATGTATAGTTTGTAATAGTGATTATATGAAAATTGGTTTATATAATATCAAGATACTATATTTCTTTGGAATAAGGAAAATAAATATTATAAAGATAAATAGATAAACCAGTATAATATAATTAACTCATATGTAAAATATATTCAGTTTGGATCTACAAATATAAATAAGTGTTATTTGCCTGAGTTTAACTGTATTCCTGGTTAATAATGTAATTAAAGTGGTTTATATTGGTAAAATTTTGGTAAGATTAGAGAAAATTCAAATCTTAAAGGTCTGCATCAATATTTTTTATTTTTTTTTGAAATTCGATAACCTATACCGTTTATTTATTTTTTAATGTATATAAATGTCTGTATTTAGTTCATTTATATTTTAAATATTAGAGATAAATATATTATTTAATTGTTATGTATTTGAGTTACTATTAATCAGATAAATGTTAACTCAGATATGACTCAAATTTATATTATATACATAAAAAATAAATCAGAATAAACTTTGTCATTTTTTTTATAAATAATATGAACATAATGAAAAAATAATATTTAAATATTTTATATATGAAATTTTCAGAATAGTTTGTTATTTTTATACCATTATCTAGAATATTGTAGTAGAGTTTTAAGTTTATATATAATAAGCATTTCACTCATCACTTAATTGTATAGCTCTCAGTGTAAAGATTACAGTGATACTAGATATTGATAGGGATAGGGTTTTTTTTGTTTTGACATTGTCTCAGATTGTTGATCATACATGTGTTTGTTAATTTTGATGTATTAATTTAGATATTTGTAAATATTACAATAACATTATTGGTATTTTATTATTTAAATAAATTATTTTGTTTACTAACTAATAAATCATTTTGTTTCTTTTATTATTGACTATTACTTGAACTTGACTTCTAAAATATTGATATGCCAAATGAATAAGTGTCCAAATGTAATTCATGCTGGGTAAAGTTATCTTTTATTTTAAGATTTATTATTAATTGGAAAAGTTTCACTTTGTAATCCATAATTTCCTAATATTTGTTTGTAATTGTGACTTTATTAATAAACTTAACTTTTTATTTGGTACTTTCTTATATTAGTTAACAATATTAAATTATAATTTGTTATAAGAAAAAAAATCTAGATTTATTATCTAGTGGCATCTAGTAAATTTATGTATGGAACTATTTATCCATTACAATATATATATATAATTTTATATTTAATGTTTTCACTGTTGAATGATATATATAAATTATTATTTTTGGGACTAAACCGTGTTTATTTTGACAATGGCGGATGCTAGTTTGTCGAAATATCGGTTTGTAATGTAAAATAACACACGGTTTAGTCCCAAAAATAATAATTTATATATATATATAACTGTTTTGTAAAATGTTTATGATTTTATCTTATATATATATAGAGGTTAATTTGACATTCTAAATAATGTCATTGATTGTTAAAATATATAGTTTATAAATTTTTATGATATATTTATTTGATTTTATTCCAGCACAATTTTTATAATAAATAAAAGCAAAAACTATTTTATTAGTTTAGTATTTATCTCATATCCTTTTAGATGTTTTCTCTGTGATTGAATACTTTTCTGTTAAACATGTAACTACTTCTAAGAGTAAATATTTGAAAATAAATACTCATAGGAGAAATTGTCAAATTTAAAAAGTATATTGCATTGTACTGTGACAAGATAAAAATTTTCTATAGTAAAACTGGATGAGAATCAATGAAAGAAAATTGAGTAAATAAGAAAAAAAGCATAAAAAATATATATAGTATTCAGAAGAATACAAAAAAAAGCATTTTATTCAAGGTATATAAATCAATTTTTAAATGGAAATCTAATATTGGTTTAAATAAATAAAGTTCTGAGGTTTTCCTAGAAGACAGATAAAATAATCTATATTTGTTCTTTTATCTATTTTTCATTCTCTTTTACTCTCTCTCTCTCTCTCTCTCTCTCTCTCTCTCTCTCTCTCTCTCTCTCTTTATACGTTTATATATATATATATATATAAGGTACTTAAACTCAAACTTTCACATTCCCTTCATCTATTTAATCTATCTTATACAACTGATAGACATGTCCACATATATATGAAAAAGATAAATGATCTCCAATATAAATATTTCGTGCTAAACCAGCACTCATCAGTTGGCCAGATCACATCCCACACATATATACAATCAGTGCCCGGTTTATATTAATATAGAAAATCTTTAAACTTTAATGGACAAACTTCAATCTTCTCCACACTCGAATTCTTCACCCATCCATTTCATTAAAAATTGAACTCCCTGTTGATGTCAATGTTATTGTCATAACCATGTTGCCCATAAGTTAATCTGATCCCTCACACATAGGTCATTAATAAGTCGACTTAATTATATAAGAGTGATGGGCAAAATATATGCTGAATATATTATATTTAAACATATGTATATTGTTTATACTAAACTTAATGTAATTGGACGCAAACATTTATGCTCCATACATTTATCCAATCTCCTCTTATACAACTTAAAGTCAACATGGATATGACAATAATATTGGCATCAATAAAAGCTTTGAGCATTCCATCCTCAAATTTTTAGTGAAGTGAATGCCTTATAAATTGGAGGGTGTGTGAAGTGTAAAGATTTGCTATCTTAATATAATCTGAGCACTGATTGTATATATGTGTGGAAGATAGCTATATGGGCCAACTGATGAGTGCTGGTTCAGCACAAAATACATATATTGGACATCATTTATCTTTCTCACATGTATATGGACGTTTATCAGTTGAATAAGCTAAATTGGATAGATATAGGGAGCATAAAATTTCAATTTCAAGAACCTTATCATTACATTAAGTTTAGTATAGACAATATACATATAATTAAATATTACATTATCAGCCTATATTCTGACCAATCCTCTTCTCTATAAATAAATGGACAAATTAATGTCCAGAATGATTTAAGGTCAACATGGGTATGACAATAATATAGGCATCAACAAGGGTTTGGAATATTTTCATCCTCAAATTTTTAATGAAAGTATTGGCTGAAGAGTTGGAGAGTGGAGAAGATTAAAGCTTGTCCATTGAAGTTTAAAGATTTGCTATCTTAATATAAAGTAAGCACTGATTGTATATTGAAGCAGTCAGATCTAAAATCGATCCTAGCTTCATGAAGTTTCACATGTAGCCAACTTCAAACCCTTGTACTAACCTTGAATTTCCGATGCAATGGGGCTTTATACATTCAGTCCATGCTAGTTTCCTTAAAAAAAAAACTATTATAAATGTGTGTTAAAAATTAACTCGTTTGAGATTTAAACTAATCATTTCTATTAATAAATTCATGATAGAATTATTCGTGAATTTATATATATTATAACTGCGTGGATTGTGCATATATATTTATAAATATTTAAATGTACATATTCGTTCTAAAGTTTCATTGTGTCAGGAATGTTTTATTTTACTTTAAATAGTTTGTTCAAATTTTTAGTGTTTAAAAGTTACATTCTTTCGATAAGCTTTCAGATTGTCCCTTTCCAAAAACAATGGATAAAGTTTTTATTAATTAGAAAAAGATAAGTATTTAAAATGTAAGGACGGTCCTAATTAAAATCATTTTCTGATTTTAAAAATTCATTTTCTAATTAGAAAATAAATTTGAGTTAATGAGTTTGAAAGCCTTATCAAAGGAATGTATCTAAAAACAACTAGTAAATTTTTGTAAGATTGATTAGGAAAGAAGCGCTAGCCTGAAGGCATCAGATACAGTATAAAGAGCCCAGGAAAAGTTTCCAAGCAGCTATTATTCCTCATTAAAAGAAGCCATATATATTTCATTAAAGAAGAAGCCACCCAGTTAAATTATGAAGTAAAATAGTGTTTCTACCATGGTGGGGGTGGGGCTTAACTTCAGGAGTCTGACTACGGTTCCTGAAGTCCCCTGAAAATCTTCAATGTGGCTGCAATATAAAAATTCATATACCAATCGTAAGCTGCCAAAACCTTAGAGAAATCCTTCAAAATGTCATTCAAATAATTTTCCAAAATGTGCATCTACATTTCATCCAACTGGATTCTGCTGTGTGTAATCTAAGGAGCCAACGATGAAGAAATGGTAATATTTTTCTTATATGAACTGCTACTTTCTGGCCTGTCTTCAAACTTTATTTTACACTACCTTTAAATTAAGTACTGTTAAAAGCTCTTCTCATTCCCAATGTAAAAATCTGTATAAAATTTTCTTTTTATTAATGCTATTGTAAATGATGTAGTATCTATCTCTAGTCTTTAAATTTAATATGTTAACTTTCCTTTCTTACGATGGCGGTTCATTTCTTTAACCTCATTATATATTTGCTAGATGATTATTAATATCATTTATTATTTTTATTATATGCCAGTAAAACTTCAACTCAATAATAATTCCTTTCATTACCCTTATCTCGTTAAAATAATATAATATCAAGTTTTATAGTAATTCTTTCCACTAGAACTAATTTAATACAGTTCTATTAATTATCGAGTTGAAGGATTTATACAATTTTTGCTATTTTTATTAATGGCTAATAACAACAAATTATTAGCTCAATTTTTAACCTATGCTCCCAGCCACTTTATTGAGTATAATTATAATATTCATTTATTCACATTAATAATATTAAAATGTTTTGCTAAAGGTTGATAAAGGGAATAAAACGAACATATTCTAATTTAAATTTCTATTTCTGTATTAATATTCAGGGAGAGCATGATGTTTGTGGTATAATTAATATGATTCTATAATTGCATTAAGTACTTTTTAGTTAAAGCTCGTTTGACTTTAATTCAACTTGGTCAGGTCATCACATAGAGCATTCTTTATATAAAATGGGTTTTATTAATTAAACCAGTGTTTCCCAACCTGTGGTACGTGTATCACTGGTGGTATGCGAGCTGCTGGTTGGTGATACATGAAAAATAATCAATAATGGCGGACATAAAAAAAAATCATAAAAATTTCATAGAAACGTTTTTTCCTATAATTCATAAAAATTATTTTAATTAATAATATTATACAGTAAAGTTGTTAATATATACAGTCGATAACGATCTTTAATGTTAATGATAAAATTGAAAGTATGATTAAGAAATTAGATTTTGAAAACAGTAATATATATAAGTATCGAAAACAATCAACTGGAAGTATTCGGAACTCTCTATATTTTTTTGTTTGAAAATAGTCTGTCTCAAGATATACGAGAAAATATAATAGCACATTTAACAGGATTAAAATTGTCTTTCATGGAATATTTTCCAAAACCCGAAATCACAAATGATAATTGGATTTCAAACCCCTTCTATGCAGAAAATTTAGAAAAAGCTACATCATTATCAATAAAAGATAAAGAAAATTTAATAGAATTATCATGTGATTCAAGCGACACAATCTAATTAATTTTTGGTTAAACATTAAGGAATATGAACAACTTTCTGAGAAAGCTCTTAAATTATTATTACCATTTACTAGTATGGAATTAGTAGGAAGAGCTTTTTCTTCATATATTTTTTTTAAAAAATAAGTATACCTCGCATCTTTTGAACTAAATTTCAAAAAATTATGTTGTTCAAAACTAGCACAAAGATCTCATTAAATTTATTATATAAAAATATTTGATTATGATAAGAAAATATATTAATTGCTTTTTTATAATTTTGTGTTTTTATTAAAACCCATTTATTAGTAAACGAAATATGACAAAATAGTAGATAAATAATGAGTCGGATCAAGGGAAATCAATCTAAATTATTTAATTTGAAAGAATGTATCAGAAAAAGATCATACCCAGAAATTAGACTCTCATTAATTCTTTATCATCTATTGTGGACTACTAGATGTAAATTAGCATTTAATCATCAAAATTTTAATCCTATTAACTTCATGCTGAACAATATAAAGAAAACAAGAACAAAAGATAGCCTGATAACCCTTGAGGTTATTTTTACCATGACTTGGCACATGCTGGATTTATCCTCTCCATGGCCCAACCAATAGCAAGATGCTCCGAAAAAGAGAAAACAGACTCAAATTCGGAAAAACCAAATGAAGGAATGAGAAAACACTTTGAACAAAATATGTACCAAATAACCTTTAATGTAATAATGTAATCTTTAATAAATTATTTTGGAAAAAATATGAAACTTTGAACAAACCCATACATATAAATATGTTACAGTGAGTTTATAATTTCAGTGAGTTTATAATCTGGTGTGATGTTTAGGCATGTTTCAATGTAATTTGTCTCATTATAAGATATGGTCACCCTATAATATTTATAATGCAAATAAAATAACACACTTGCAATAACAAATTTCATGAAATACAATCATTTTTACAAAGTGGTACAATTTAGCGTGATGTACTACCAAGTGGTACGCTAGCCAAAAAAGGTTGAAAAACACTGAATTAAACAATGATTACCAAGTCATCATTTTTCCGAACATTGCTGATGCGAGCCATCTCCTGGTTCACAGGCTTGTCCTCAGTGATATTACCATTCATTAAATTACATAGGAAGAAAGTACTTCCTCACTTGCTCATTTTATATTTGGAACACCAAAGGTTTGAGGCTATGACCCGACCTGGTTTTCCCTGTGTTCTATGGATTTTTCATATAGGGCATCAAAGACTTGTCAAATACAAGCAGCTCTGCTATTTTCTCAAATCACAGACAAGCCATTATTTTTCATATTTATTCTTATAGCTCATAAGTCATCAGTATCATTTATTTTTCAGTTCCAGTAAAGCCCGCTCTCATGCTCGTAAATCATGATGAATTGATTTTATTAAAGTCAAACAAATTCATATTTATTTATAAATAAGTAAGTTTTCTATTAAATATTAAAGTTATGCCTGAATACATATCTTGCTCTTTGTGAATTAATTTACGAATGTAAAAATAAATCTCACATTCTTTCTTTTAGAATTTGAATCATAATATCTGTCACAGCCAAATACCTTTACTTCCTCGTTGGGGCATAGATATATATAATTCTCCTAGAATATTGCGTAATAGTATTGGCATATAATAAGGACTGCCATTCTTATTGTAAATATAGATTCCATTTAAAGACTAGAGGTAATCTATATAATCATAATCTAAAAGTTGAACAAAATTGTTATTATTATTAAACACTTTATTAACACATTTGGTTTTTAACTTTCTTTCTTATTCAATAAGTATTTTAATATTAATGATCACTGTCTGTATTGGCAACCCGAACATATATATATATGAGTTGACTTACAAATATTCTTAGTTATTTTATTATACTTTATTAGAATTAGATCAGGGGTCTCATTAATCATCATCATCCAATGAGCTAGTTCCTTGGCACATAGTCATTTACCATCGATATATGTCATCCATTGATTTGATCTGAGCTCATGAGTTGGGTTTGAATTCAGTTTGAACCGCTTGAATTTGAATCCGACTTTGAGTTTGGATTTGTTGATGTGTTGGCTTCTTTTTGACTGGTACAATATATGTGTTGGAGATAGTGATCTGGATGAAATGATGATTGCTGGTTCAGCATGAAGTATGTATATTAGAGATCATTCTTCTTTTTTACATGTATGTAATCATCTGTTTCTCATTTTATAAGATAGATTGGACAGTGTGATTAATAAATAATTTAAATTAAACTATAAAACTTAAATATTAATACTTACTTTTGTTGAAAATCTCTCATCAATTGTTGTTTAATTTACACACATTACAACAATAGAAAAAAAGGGTGATCAAATTTAGACGCAAGCAAGAAAATAAAAATAAAAAACTTAAAGGAAAGGTAAAAATAAACAATTTTTTATTGTTATTAATCCACCATATATATATATGAATCATAACAAATGACATAAATAATTAACTCAATGAATAAATACTGCTGTATTAAAACATGAAATTCACATTAAAAAGAATAATCTCATTTTAGTGATTATCAAAATATATAATCAAATGACCGTCTCAAAAATCAGATCAAAAACTCTTATCGGCTAACCAACATATACATTTTGTGAGAGAAAACTGAATTCGGTGTTTGAACAGAAAAGTCTGCTGTCATCAAAGTAAAAACATTAAATGAGAATATCTCATTGGATATGGATTAAAGCTAAATTAATAGCATATGAATTTATACCCAGATAACTAAGCCATTTTAAATTATAAAGCCCAAAATCAGCTTTATTAAACTATTCATTATTTCATGAGTATTTTCAATTTTGAGCCAAAGAGTAGATCAACTCTAACATGAGATTCCCAACAGCAAATATCTTGCTTTTCAACAAACTCAAGAATTTTTATCAACTAATATATAGAAACTCATACAACCATGCTAAGTCTGAAGTTACCTCGTGGGAAAAGATTTCTCATCCGAGAAGATGTAATAATGTAACAGCCAAAAACCATGTTTGGTTCAACACAACATATATTCATTTATGCTGCAAGCAACACCAACTTTACTATTTAGATATGAAGCTACATACACAACATCTCATGTCAGGCCATATGAAGATAGAAATTCTGATCACCATTATGGACATTCTAGAATACTCAAACCCCACCACTGAAACATAAACTATATTAATGAAAACATTTATAATTCTTTTAGGACATTTTTTCTTTATGGACTCTTAATTACTCATTATTATTTTTATTTTATGTATATTTTGTTTTGTTTATTTCTTTCCTTTATCATAAGCTGAAGGGAGGTGTAAACTCCTGAGATGTTAGAAAAAAAGAAAAGCATTATTACCTTTATTTTTAAATTGAAATAAAATATAGGTTCAGGTGTGAACTTGCTTGCAGATGAATTTAATCATCACCAGGATCAGAGGTAAGATTTTACATTCTTACACATTTATACAGTTACACTGTTATTTGTTTGTTAAAACTAATCATTTCATCATTTATTTATTTGTTTATCAATATGTATTATTAATAATCTCTAGCATGAATGGTCTTTTCTATCATTGTAGAAACAAATCACAATAAAAAGAATAACCCCATACCTTCATCATGTTGCTAAGTTAAATTAATCAATAAACTTATTGGAGATAATGAATTATGATTTTAATATAGTGTAGATTAGCAAGCAAGTGCAAATCTAAATAATAACATGATTTAATTTAATGTTTTTGTTAATATTGATATCAAATTATTATTCTTTGAGGAGAAAGAAGGATTGGGTCAATAAATTTTAACTGCAATAATCAAAGAATATTCAGAGATATCTTAACAAATTATTTACTTTTATTATAACCTCATTGCCTAAATTATACTAATTGTAAATAAATTTATTACTTATATGATTTTAAATTAAAGACTGTATGTTTTTTTGTATTCTGTTCTCAATTTAGCACATGCTCTCACATTAAAGATAGTAATACTGATATTTCCTGAAGTAGAATATTATGCATATTCCCCCAAAGCTTGGATCCTGGGATAAACAGAAGTTAAAGATAAGGAAAAGAGATGAGTATTTACTTAGATTTTTTATATATGTTCATATGCCAATATATCATTTTCTAGGAATGAGATGATGTGGAGGTGAGTCTATATATTTAGCAATCCTAGATACACTTTCTCACTCATTCTATATGGCCTATCAAATATACTGCTATGCACATCAGGTTCCATTCCATTACAATACATATATTTAAATATTACATATTTATTTTGTATTCTATTCATCCCTCTTCTGGCTAATTATTTGGACATATTAATGTCCTATGAGTGAGGGATCAAATTTAGTTAAGGTCAACATGGGTAAGACAATAATATTGGTATCAACAAAAAATTTGAGCATTCCACCCATTCTTGAATTTTTAATGAAATGGATAGCTAAAGAGTTGGAGAGTAAAAAAGATTACAGCTTATCCTTTAAAGTTTAGAGATTTGCTATCTTAACACAAACTGAGCACAGATTGTATATATGTGTTGGAGATGGTGGTATGGACCAACTTATGAGTGCTGGTTTAGCATGAAATACAAATATTGGATCTCATTTATCTTTCATCACATGTATATATTTATATGTTTCAGTTGTATAAGATAGATTATATAGATATAGGGAGTGTGAAAGTTTGAGATCAAGTCCTTTATAATTACATTAAGTTTAATATATAAATATTACATATTCTTCCCATCCCTTTTTGGTATAATTAAAATGACAGATTAATTTTCTATGTGTGAGGGGTCAGATTGACTGAAGATTAAAATGGGCATGATAATAATATAGGCTTCAATAAGGGTTTAGAGCATTTCATTCTCAAATTTTTAATGAAATGGATGGCTGAAGAGTTGGAGAGTGGAGAAAATTGAAGCTTGTTCATTAAAGTTTAAAGATTTTCTATTTTAATATAAATAGAGCACTGATCATCTACATGTGTGGAAGATGCTGATGTGGACCAACTGATAAGTGCTTGTTCAGCATGAAATATATATATTGAAGCTCTTTTTTTTTTTCACATATATGTGGTCAAGTATATCAGGTGTATAAGATTGATTGGATACATATGATGAGCATATGTTCCTTATAATTACATTAAGTTTAGTAAAGACAATATTCATATATTTAAATATTATATATAAATATATAATGTATGTTTGTTTATGTGAGATAGTATTATAAAAACTGGATGTTTTTATTTGTTTTGTCAGCATTGAGTTCTCTGAAAATCATATCTATCTTTTAGTATACTTTTATATTAATATATATTAATTAAAATTATTTCCTCATTAATAAATCCAATATGGTTAGTTATAACATTAAATGATGTTACCATTTATAGACTGTAGTAAGTTACAGTAATAAAGCAGAGTTTACTGAATTAATGTCTCCCAAGATACTGTCTCAATGTGGAAATACCTGCTGCCCACTCACTTTACTACATCTATAGCATTCTGTGGCTTTTAAAAATAAATTATCCTTAGTAATATACTAAAATAGTCCTTTATGCTTAAAATACTAAATTAAATAATCTCAGGTTCTTCTAAGCTGTTTTTAAAATAATAATAACTCGTAAATAAGTATGATGCTGGATTTTATATCAAACTTAAATACACCTAATATTTGCAATAATAATAATAATACTAATCTTAGAGTGTAATTTAATCTTATCTACACTATATTATTATAATTAATCATTAATAAATATAAACAATTGTATTATATATATTTTATCTCATATGGTATCTTCATTTTTACAATAGATTAAAATCTTATACTTAATCTGTGTATCTAAATAAATATTTATTATTACAATGTGCATTATAATTCCTGTTGACTTGTTGTAATATTTATGTTCATGTCAATCAATTCTTATAAAATAATGTTAAGCAAATATGGTATTCATTCTAAATAATAATAACAACTTCATTTGGAAATATTATGTTTATTTCAGATATCCTGATGTCAAAATACTGTGGTGAAAAATAATGAAACCCTAGACACACTTTTAAAAAACAAATTAACAAATTTATTTACACTATTTTACAGTTTAAAATTTATGACAATCAATAAAGTAAAACTAAAATACAAATATAAGGCTTACTATTTATTAACTTATGTACTTTTATTAATAATTACATTCCTTTAAATATATCATAATATAAAGCCAATTGTTTTCTATTAAAACTTTAGATTTGAAAAATAGTGTTGTACTTTATTTGAAGACTACTACAAATAACAATATGTCAAGACTATTTATGTAACATGTGTACATAATGTAGCTCTACTAATTAAATAACTACATTAATTCATCTCATTTATAATATATTATAATGTATTACTTTATTACCAGCATTGCTTAATATCTGTATATAAAATCAATATATTTATAATGTAAAACAAATGATTGGTTATAATTATATTCCACCTAATGTAATTCACAACATATGTTTTATAAAAATATACATTCTATATGTACATATTATTCAAACATTAATATTTAAATATTTGTCAATTTTAAATTCATAAAACATTACACTAGATAAATTCTATGATTCTTTTTTATGTAAAAATCACTATATTTTATTTTATCTTCCTTTATTATTTATTATTTTAATCTTTTTCGTAAAATTTCTAATAAAAACATATACCACTTGTTAAAACATTTTAGGAAAAACCAAATATCAACTTCAATAAAATAATTCTTCATGTTATCAAAATTGTCATACTATATTCCATCTATACTTAGTAAACTTTTCAATCTAAATATAAGCTTCTACTCATAGCAGTAACTTAGTTTATTCAATAAACAAAATACACAAAAATATGAACTTTTAAAAATCATTTAAATTGCAAAATAAAATAATTACTTAGATAGCCAATAAGCATCATTTTAATACTAAGCATAAATAAAAATAAATTATTTTGAAAGATCTTTTAATTATTTTCTCTAAAGCTTTCAATAATGTTGTATCATGCATTTATATTATAAATTAAAATTGTCTCACTATTTTAATAGTTTTGCCAATGTATGTGTTTTTTCATAATATATTATTTATCATTCATTACAACAACTGTATATATTTCAAGTTGATCTAGAAAAACATATTAAATTCATTTAAAATCTTCTTAAATATTTTTTACCATAATAATAATATTATGTATTCTGTATCAAGTGTTCTTGATTTGCAGCTTGCTCAAAATAAAAAATCATTCACATTTCACTCATAAACATTCATTAGAATATTCAGTGTTATATCAATTATAAAAATAAGTTTATGTAATTAATTCATTATGTATTTTTGATTACTATTTAATAAATGTACACAACCTACTTTTAGGATTTATGTCATTCAAATTTTGTATTAAATAATAAAAATAAATCTTCCACAGTCCATATTCTGATTTGCCTATACCACCAAAAAGTTCTAACAAATATCACATTGTAAGTCATTAAACACCATTTTTAGATTTGTCGCATTGCGAAAGTTTACTAACAAATGATAACGTTCTTTTTTAATAAAATAGTTTCCACAAGAAAACAAATAAATTAAAAAATAGTTATAGTTCTGTTTAGTCAGATCTTCTAAAATATTGTTAAAAGTTAATATTTCTAAATTAATTTTATAATTGTTAGATTATTCTTTAATTATTTCGTAGCAGCAGCCTAATCTACGGTTTGTGCCTGAGCGTCCAATATTATTTTGCACGACTTATATTAATATATTCGGTAAAATTAATTTCCATCTGCGCGACCTGCGTTTGATAACTTACAAATAAAATAATTTTATTATATTAGATTTTTAAAATACTTACACTTATAATATATTTTGCTTTTTAAATTATCGTCTTTATCTTTTTAACGTAAGGCTTAACAAATGAAATATTTATTTAAAATTACTACCATCTTCTCACCATAGATACATATTTTACTTCTATAATTTATTAATCTTTTCTTTTACAGAAATATTTATATTTTTTAAATATTAATGAACAATAAATATTTCTTTTGAAAGCTATTTTGCGATCAAAATACACTTTCATCTTGTAGTTTGCTGTACTAATCCAGTCTGTTATTTATAGCATAAGTTTCTGATATATTTCTCAGGTATGATCTTTCTTGATTATTATTTGTCACGTAAGTGAGTTTGGCTCGTGAAAAGTTATCGAGTGTCAGTTCTACTGCATATTTCATTAAAAAAAATATAATAAATTATTCAAGTAACATCTTGCAATTTCTTCGTTTTAGGTTTATAAATTTATAGCTATTTTCTAATATACCAACGACAAAGTTTCATTGTAGAAGACCCCCTCTTGAACCAGATCCAGCTTATATACTGCCAAATATCTGATTGAAACGATTCAAACAATCCAAAATTTCTTATTTACCTGGCCACCTTTACCAATAAAATAAATAATAGCTAATTTTATTTATCCTTTAATATTTTATCAAATTCTTTAAAACTTAATATAATTTGTTTAAAACTATTGAAAAAATTCTTTTTAAAATATTACTACTCACTTGATTTGATAAAACTTTTCAAGATCTGTTAAAGCCAACCAATCTTTTAAATACGTTACATTTTTTAAGAATAATATTTTTAAAATCAGCATTAATATTTACATTTAATATCTTTATTTTTATCTAGTGATAACTCGTGTTATTTATCATTTTCTAACATATATGATTTTTTAAATAATTGCAACTTCATGAACAACTTCACGTGTGTGTAACATCTGTTCTCTATAACTTTAAAGAAACGCTGTAAAAATAAACTTATAATTACTTTTTTTGAAATAAATATTTATTCTATTAAATAAAGTCATTATATCAGATTTTAAAATAATTATTGATACTGATTAAATTAAATATTAATCTCCAAATTTAAGTACTTATAATTTAAAATGTTTTATTCACTTTTAACATATATTTTAAAATTAAATAAATATTTTTTGTTTAATTTTAACTTGTCTTTTACAGTACTTTAGCTTCAAACATTTGTTCTAGTATATAGTGTTATCACTTAATCATCATCATTTTAAATACATTTACAATATCCCTTCAATTCACATATCAAACATCATAGATTACCTTTAATTAAACTTGTAATTTTTTATTACCACAAACATAAAGTCAACATCACACTTTTTAAAATACTTCT
>JAQFVV010000038.1:4094315-4331659 GCA_028023455.1 Epiperipatus broadwayi | reverse complement strand
TTTCAACAAAAAATTTTTATTAGTAATAAATAGTGATTACATTTTGATAATGGATAAGTTAATGAATAAATTGTACAATAATATTATAAAAGGTTCTGATTAACATATGGCTAGAATATGTTAGTTAGTAGTTGTTATACACTTATGTGGTTAGGTATAATGAAGGGTTTGTGTAGAATATGAGAAACTGAGAACTTGATGAATGTTATTAGCTTTTTTTTTTTTTTTTTAATAACACGACTATTTTCTTTTTAATATTGTCTATTCTAGAATTCTGGGTAGGTGGGAGTTGACAATCAGGAAAAGGATAGAGCGGTTAGAGACCAGGTGTCGTCAAAGACTTTACTGGAGGCAAGGAGCTGATCACGTTTCTTGATTTTTTTGAGAGTCTGGTAAAACAATGGTATGATTTGTGGCGGGGGTAATTCCATGAGAGTTTTGCATCTCACTATCCATATGGAATAAAGGACAAAGATAGAGAGCCTTATTATTGAAAAAGTTCCACTATTAATGGCATTTTCAAGTGAGAAAATCATATCAGATCTTATGTAAGAATTGATTATGATTATATCTTTCAGTATTTTAAGTCTTGGACAGCGGTGTATAATATGGTCTGTGGTTTCATCTTCACGAGCACATAAACCACATATAGGGTCAATGCTAGTAAAACCTCTTCGTTGATAAAGAAACCAATTTGTGGGAAGCGTATCAAGATTAATTTTAATGATGAAGTCCAGGAATTTGGGTTCAAGGCTCCATCTTTTGAAGTGTGTAATGAGTCTTTGGTTGGTTATTTTTAGGCTGGTTTTAATGGGTTGTTGATTATAGTTGATTAGATTGTATGCTTCCCACAAAGTGATTTTTTGGTTAAGGTTAGAGGACGTCGTTGGGTTATAAAGTTGTAGATGATCTATTAGCAATGATATCCATGAACTGGAAAAGGGCGGGGGACGATCAGTTGGTGTAATTTTTTTCATAATGTTGGAGTATCCATAGGAGAGGATCAGATTATGTAGAATATTGTGAGTTTTTTGTAAAATGATTGCCTGTATTGAGTGGAATGACAGTCCATTGAACCTGCGTGGTCGTTGGATACCTCGCAAGCTAATGGCAACAGTCCTTCCTCTCCAGAGAAGTTTGGTGCATAATCGGTTAATTTTATTTTGAAACTGTTTAGTGATTTTAATGAATGGAAGATAATATGAGATTTTTGGCATTATGATCATGTTGAGGAGGCTAACCTTTCCATATAATGAAAGGTATACTCTAGAGAGTGAAGTGGTGATGGCTTCAGTTGATTGGAGGATTGCATTTTGAATCATTCTTGCCATTGCAGTTGGAGGTTTGAAGATTGGGAAGCCAAGGTATCTTTGTGGTTTAGCAGAAAAGGAAGAGTTGATTTGTTTACCAGACATTATCTTCCAGATGGAAGATTTGTTAAAATTTATTTGTAGGCCAAGTTTCACTGTATTTCTGTTTAAGATGTTCATGAGATGGGGAAGGTATTTAATGGTGGGAAGCACAACCATGATGTCATCTATGTATGCGAATACATTGAAATCTTTATTGAGAGAAGGAAGGAATATTCCAGGGAGGTTTTTTTCTATATCCACCAGAAGAGGGTTGATGTATGCTGTGAAGAAAAGGGCACTGAGCGGAGATCCTTGAGGGATCGACTTGTATGGCTTGAAACCTGGAGTGATCTTGCCATCAAGAGAAAGAAAAATCTCTCTGTTGTTGAGCAGATTGCTGATAATCTGAACAATTGCAGCTGGAATGTTGTATTCCATCAGAATATCCAGAAGGGTGTTGATCTGTACTGAATCGAATGCTGCTGCAACATCCAGTTGGACGGCAATAGGTTTGGATTTACGATGTACTCTGATATGATTGAACAGTGCAGTTATATTGGACATAGCATGCGAGGTTGATGATCCCTTTTTTCCGTATTGGTTTGGCGAGATATTGCTAAGAATTTGAGGTTGGATTTGGTCCTTAATGGCTGACTCTATAATCTTGATAAGCAGTGGGGTCATGGATATTGGTCGGATACTGTTAATGTCGTTTAGTGGTTTTGCTTTTTTAATAAGAGGCACAAGTGCCACAGGGTAAAGATCTGCTATGTTTCTGTAGCCGGAAGTTAGGTGATCTATCATTTTTTTAATAATTGGAACAGTGAATTGACTGAGGTGTTTGAGAAGGAAATTTGGGATGCCGTGAAGGCCAGGATGAATGCTGTCAGGGAGTGGTGATATCTTCTTTTTAATTTGGATTTCTGTGATGCCATGTTCGCTGGGGTCTCCAGCATCCAACCAGCTGTTTACTGGAGGGGCTCCATCTTTTTGCATTAATTGGCAGAATTGTTTGCTGATGTGCTGCATCATTGGATAGCCAATGAGATTGGTACCATTAGTATAAATGGATGTGGGAGTGATTTGTTTTTTATTGTAACCCAGTGCCCATCTGAGGTAGTCTCTTGTCCAGCAGTGTTGTTGTGCTAAGAAGCATTTGGCTCTTCTGATGGAAATATATTCTGCAAGGGATTTTTGCTTGATTTTGTAGAGGTTTTTAAGGAAGATAAATTTTTTCTGTATTTGTGAAATTTTGCTGTGATGCTTGAAGTTGTATATTAATGTCTGTTAGGTCATTTAGAAGACCATTTGGTCCTTTGATTTTCCTGGTGTGGTGATTTAATATGGACTGAAGAATTCCGATGAAGGAAAACCAGCCCTCCTCAGCAGGGAGGGAAAGGATGTTTATTTTCTGGAAATAGATGTATGACTCAGACACGATCTCTTCCGATCATGTTTGATTGGGTGATCATGCGCATGGTTTTTCCAGGTCCATCTATAGGTGTAGGGATTGAGATAGGCGTGAGTTGTAAGATCAGAGCCATATGATCGGAGAAAGCAACAGGGGTTAAGGCTGCATCAAGGTTGAAATGGAGGTCTGGGGTGTAGTAAACCAGATCAATTAGGGACTTTTTAGTTTTAGTATAGAAAGAGTAGGCTTCGGGTGGGAAGGAGCCCTCTCCACACATTAATCTGCGATTTATTAGATGCAAAAATCTCTTGTTGAAGTCATTGTAGGTGGTGTTAAAGTCTCCGAGAAGAATGGTAGGGGAGGCTCTGCTAGCGTTGATGGCATTTAGGATATGAACTATTTTTAGATATTGAGAGGTATCTTTGGCTGTATAAATATAAGCTATGATGATCGGATAACCCCAATAATCTATTTCTATAATAATAATATTGGCATCTAGGAATAGAATGTTGAAACTTTTTGGTGGTGCTGATTTGCTAAGAAGAATACCGACTCCACCTGAAGCTGAATGGCCGATGGAAAATCTAGTAAATCCGAGAGAGGAGAGAAGAGATATTATTTTATGGTCAGTCTTACAGTGATGTTTGGTTTCGCCCATAAGAAGTATATGTGGGGAGCAGAGTGAGAGCCAGTTTTTAATAGCAAGAACTCTATCGATTGAGTTGATGCAGCGAATGTTTATGCCAGCTATTTTGCAGAACATGATAGATTAATCCAAACCGTCCTCAGCAAAGTGATCCAAGTGAATGTGGGACATCTCTATATTAATGAGGTCTGATGTTGTTAGGCAGTCAGAGACTTGTGATTGAACTTGTAGATGGCTTGGTGATATATTTGTTGGTTGAGGAATCGCATCCATGAAGTCTTCGGTGTCTGATGGAGTAGAGTAATCTGTCTGAGATTCATCGGGAGAATCAATGGTATCTAAGGTTGTAAGATCCATGGTTTTCCTCTTTTTTTCTATGGATTTGTGAAGCTTTGAGTTGGATTTATCGGAGATTTGTTTGTTAGAGGGGGGTGGTGAGTAAAGTACCGGGTGGGAGCTGTCATCATCAGAGCTTGATTTATCTGAGCGAATTGATTTTCTTTTAATTTTCTTAATTGTATTTTGGGTATTTGTTGTGTCAATTTTTTGAGGATTTTGAAGTTGATTAGTGTTGTTTTCCTTTTCCTGTTCTTTTGATAGTAGTGTTATTTTATTGTCATAAGATTTTTGTTCGAATTTTAGACTTGAGACATTCTCTGTTTGCTGTAACAGTTGTGAATCTTCGATCATGCTGACTTTCGGGTTGGGTGTTTGATGGATCTTTTCGTCTGGTAGGTTAATTTTTGCAGGAGTTGAAGAATTGCAGATAGTTTGTGGTTCACTCTGTTTAGGGTTGTTATCAGTTGTTTTAAGCTGGTTAGGAGTTATATTGGAAGAATTGTTTTGACATTTTTTGAGTGTATTTTCTTCATCGCCTGGGTTTATCTTGTTCTCTTTAGATGGTTTGGTCATATTATCTTCTTTTGTAGAAAGAGTTTGACCTAATATTATTTCTTGGGGATTAGTATAAGTTGTTTCGAATGTTTGATCTTGAGTATTATTAGTTTGCGTGATTGGTTTAGGAGCAGTATTTGTTGTTGTTTTTTCTCTGATTTACTACTATTAGTGTAAAGGTTGACGTTTGTTCTTTCTTGAATATTTTCATTTTGAAATATAGTTTTGGATGTGGAAGGTTTTGTTGGAGGATTTATTTGAATCTGAATATCTGGGTTTGTGAGGTTGCTGTTTGAATTAGTCCTATGTGATGATTGTCTATTTAAGGACTTGTTAATAGGTCTACCAGGACATTTGTGAAATTTATTCATTTTAATACCACAGTGTGTGCATATTCTTGCTGCAGTCTTTAATGAGGTGTGTTCTTTGAAGGCAGAAGAAACATTGTGGTTGTACTCCTCTGAATGTCAAAACCATAGGAGAGCCTCTTGCTGTAATAATAGTGGGTATGTCAGTGGGTATAATGTTTTTCTTTAATGTAAGTGTGAAGGTAACTGTATTGGACAGGATTTGATCTTCGAAGTGAGGATTTAATAGGTGTTTAAATATGCTAACTGAACCATAATTAATAAGGATGTCTTGTATTTCTTGTTCATTTAAGTGGGCAAGGCAGTTTTGAATTCTGCCAGATAGTGTAACTGGACGGTTCATATCTATGGAGCATAATATATAATTTCCTAAAGATTTGTAGTTATTTTTAAAATTCATTCGGTCTGCCCACGTTTTAAACTCTACGATCACATAGCGGTCATTGGGATGATTAAGGATCATGTGAATGCCTCTGCCTAATTGCTTTTGATTGATTAGACTGTAGAGTTGTTCTACAGATCTATTTATATAAAGCACATTGATGATTTGTTATGGCTAAGATTAAAGACTTATCGCTGTAATAGTTTGCAAACGATTTATATAGAGAGTTGGGTATCGTTTTGTTGAACTCATTGTTTATTTCTAGGAACATATCATCGTTAATATTGTTTATATTAAAAGAGACATTTTCCTGCATGTTTGATTCTTTTTCTATGTCTAATTCTGTGAGATTCAAATATAATTCGTTGAGATTATCGGCCTTAATATTTTCAGAGATGCTCTCAGAATTTTTTGACCTTACGATATTTGTGTATGTAGTGGGATTTTCCAATATTGATATTGAGGTAATTGGTTTAGCTTGCACGTTAGCTGATGTAGCAATGGATTGTTCTGAGCTAAAATCTTTGATTGTTTTAGAATGAAATTTATCAGTTTTATAATTTATTTCTTCTTTTTTATTTTTAAATTTACTGTTGACAAACGGTACTGACACAGTACTGGTTTTGTCGACCTCTGGTAGAAAATGTTTTACTTTAAAAATTTCGTCGGTATCATTTTGTTGGTAATTTTGTTTATTTCCAGATATAGTTTTAATTGAATTGTTGGGCAAAGGAAATTGCTCATTATAATCTTCTGTGGTTGAGTAAAGGCTTCGGAGAGGTAATGATTGGTTTTCGCTTGTATCAATAGTTTCGCTTGACGAGATATTTATTCTATTGTTTGTATTAGGGGTAAGTTGAATATTTTCTAAACTTTTGTTGATATTTGCAATGGAATTTTCTTTTGATTTACTCATTTGTGGGTTTTTATTTGTTGTAACGGGTGGTTTAGATGCATTTAGATTAGATCTAAGGCTATACAATTTACGGCCAATGACCGCATTGTTGGGTTGAATGCTGAGATCGGGGCTTACTTTATTTTTAGTTTTATCGGTTATATTATCACTTTCCATCATATAAAATGATTAAAAAGTTGACTTACCTTGAATAACAGACGTAAAGGTAAAGGGACAGTCGTCCCGTCTTCCTAAAACTGTAAAACACTAAGGGACGCTTTTTAAGACTAGTTACGATGATGTATGTTTATTTTATGTAAACAATAACATTTTTACAGAACTGTGAATATGAAATTATTTTTGCATATTATTCTGTCTCTCGTATTTTCTACTTTATTCTAAAATATTGCCACAAGTTAAACAAATTGGACCAATCTCAGTATTTAGAACAAAATAATGTTACTGCATTGATGTATATATATATATATATATATATATATATATATATATATATAAAATATATATATATATATATATATATATATATATATATATATATATGTCATTTATCTTCAAAGAATGAATGTTAAAACACATATGGTATTTGGTTAGCTATTTTCATTATGCAGCAATGTATAGATTAAAACAAAAATAAAGAAGACAGTACTTTGGATATTGAAAAATAAGGATATCATGAGGCATTTTGCAAATAAACATCTGCAAATGTATTATTTAATAAATGAATATGAACATGGCAAATAAGAAAATAATGAATATCAGAATCTAATATAAATATTAATAACAATAAACATAATATACTATCATCAGCAATATCCACTATTAAAGTCAACCATTGTTACTGGATTTCAAAATAGATATATAATAAAATGTTAAGCAAATTATTAAACTGATGTCAATCTTGGGGTAGATTATTATAAAAAAAGGTATTATCAATATGTTGGCTTCCTGCATGTAATTAAGTTATCAAAATAACAATAAAATTAATTATATATCAAATGTACTGGCATCATTATAGCAATACTGATCATCATTCAGTACTCAAAGAAATATTGTATCAGAAGTGTACTAACCAACAATAAACTAGTAATCTCTCATAAAAAAATATAATAAAATATATAAATATTAAATGTGACTTTCATTATCTTAGTGTCATCTAAATATTCCAAAGAGAATTATATAGACCTCCACAAAACATATATCCTTTTTATATCTCATTAATCAGCTTTGACACCAGAAGAACTCGGGCATCTGTGAGCAAAAAAAAGTAAACAATATGTTAACTATTCTAGTATTAAATACCTTCAATGAAATAACTTTAAATAACGGTTAATAACCGTATTGATTAGAAATAATAATAACAATAGTAAAATGAAAGGTCTGATAAAAATTTACATTACAAATAAATCATTCTGACTTAGACTATTTACAAAAAAATATTTCTGCACTTTGAAAAAATCAAGCTTCACGTGCAATACTGATTAAATTCTAGTTCACATATGTATACATTTTGAATGTTATCAAATACACATATATGCATATAAAATACTGAAAAAATACTTCAGTTATTAATAAACCAATAATTATTATTCTATTTGAGCCAAATATAAATAATAAAATATAAAACATATATTCAATTTACACAGATACAGATGTATATTTCAATACAAAAATACTTCACTTATTAATTACCTTAACCTTTATATCAAATTATTTTTGCTCTTTAATTATGCTATTTAAAATATTCTATCTATCTATCTATCTATCTATCTATCTATCTATCTATCTATCTATCTATCTATCTATCTATCTATCTATCTATCTATCTATCTATCTATCTATCTATCTATATATATATATATATATCTTTGATTAGGTTCAAAATTGGAATTATTTTTTTTCTAAAAAAAGACTTTATTGATTTATGGTTTGTTGGTTGTCTTGAAATGTTCAAGTGTTGTATATTATTGATATAGGGTTATTGGGAATACAGTAAATTTAAAATAATATGACAATCATGATTTAATTATTTATTTATTTTAAATAAGTAATGTATTAGATTGCAGGTCATAGTACAGTTGGTATTTTATTATATAAAAAGTTTGGACAAGTTTAAAAATGTGTTAATATATTCATTTCTTAATATTTCATTTATTCATATTTTATTTTATTGCATACATCTAATAGTCAACACATAAACATAAATGAATAAATAGTAAATTATTGTTTTGTGTGTATCAAAATATGTGTGTGCTTTTGTTTATGCAGTTAAAACAATTTCTGATTACATCTATTTAAAAGTATTATTATTATTTTAAATAATAACTAATTAAAAATATAATTTTTGTATTGAATAAATATATAAAATATATATTTTATCCAAGTTATAATTTTATAATTGTAAATGTATTGTACTACTACTACCACTACAACTTCTACTACCACTACCACCCCACTACCACTACCACCACCATCACCACCACTACTATTACTACTACTACTACTACTACCACCACCACCACTACTACTACTACTACTACTACTACTACTACTACTACTACTACTACTACTACTACTACTACTACCACCACCACCACCACTACTACTACTACTACCACCACACTCCCACTACCACTGCCACCACCACTGCCACTACTGCTGCTACTACTACTAGTTTTAAAATCAGCTTTATTGAGTATAAAATTTGTTATTTACAGAGTTAAAAAAGGGTAAGTTACATGAGCTTTTCATTTACATTGCATTTGAGAATAACATAGTGATTATTGGAGGGGAGCTGTAAGTAATGGGGGGAGGAGCAGGTTTTTAGTACAAAAAGAAAAAAAAGAACTACTATAAAGTCCTTCTTCAGGTAATCTTGTTAGTGTATGTTGTGCATGGATTATTGATTGTTGCTGGCACCTGCATTGATTGTCACATGTCTGCAAAAAATTTTGTTAAAATAAGTAGTTGGTCTCTATTTTTTATTGCTTGTACTTTATTGAGATATATTGTTCTGAGCTGTCAAGAAGTATGGTTGAACATGAAATGGCAGCACACAAACCAGAGAATGAAAAATAAATATGTGTGAATTCTGATAGTAAAGAAGTTACCAATTTTTATTGCATTTCTTAATAAAGATAAAATATTGTCACTATTTTCAGTGAGACTTGTTATTAGTTCTCTGTAGTTTTGAAGGGCACAACAGTCAGTTATAAGATGGTCGATAGTCTCTTCATCTTTGTGACATAGTGCACAGATTGGATTAATGTTGGCATTTTTCATTTTCTTTGTTAGAAGAGCACTTGTAGGTAGGACATCTAGATTAATTTTAATTAAGAATTCAAGATATTTAGGCTCTAGGTGCCAATATTTGAATTTTGCTATAAGTATTTTGTTTTTTATTAAAAGGTTACTGGTATGGAATTGTGTGGTGGAATTTGCATTTACTATTTGATATGCATCCCAATATTGTAATTTTTTTGCCACTTGGTCATTTGGTTTGGTGTGCCTGCTTACTAAATCAATAAATTTATTCATGTTTATTTGTTTCTAGTGGGTGGAGGATTATCTGTCAGAGTTATTGGAATACAAAAACTATACTGGAAGTAGGTGACGATTTTTTGTATTGTATTATATGTCTTTTGAAAAAAAATACTGTGATGTTATGTAATGATAAGCCATTATTTCCGCATGTCTTTGCAATTGTTTGATACTGATGGATATTGATTTCCTATTTCAAATTAGTTGTGTGCACAAGGAATTAATTTTCTTAATGAATGAATTGGTAAACTTAATTAATAACTGAGGCATAATAATTAATTTTTGGAAAAATTAACATATTGATAAGTATGCCTTGGCTAAAGAATTAAATATTTTATTGATTGAAATTAGTAAGTTATCTTGTATTTTAGTTCTGGCTTGGTTTGTGAAGAGGTGAAAAGAAATTCCAAGAAAAGAGTAGGGGGATGTGTGTTTATTGCTTTAATAGGTGAACCAGTGAGTAGGGACAACATAGCCATTTTTTCCTGATTGAATTTTATTTGATATTGTCTTGAATATTTATCAAGTATTTTGTATAATTCTGGTATCCATTTTTTTTGTAGAGAGAAAAATTATCACATCATCCATGTAGGTGAGATGTTTAACCTTTTGTTTAAGACTATGTGAGTAAACTCCTGGTAGTGTTGTTTCTATTTCTGTAAGAAGTGGATTTGTGAAGGTGATGAATAGAAGTGAACTAAGTGGGGATCCCTGGGGTATGGAATTATGTGGAGTAAAAAAAGATGATGTTTTTCCATTGAGAGTTATTTGTAAGGTTCTATTTATTCAAAGGTTAGCTAGTATGTATATTATTGGTATTTGAATGTTGTATTTGCCTGATTGACAAAGAAGGCTATCAACTGGCACAAAATCAAAAGCTACCTCTATGTCCAGTTGAAACCAACTGGTGCTGTCTTCCTTTGGGTTTGATGTCTTCTTGTATAATTTTGAATAATATTAGTGCTTCTACTACTACTACTACTACTACTACTACTACTACTATGCCTACAACTATAACTATGACTACTATTACAACTATTACTACTACTACTACTACTCCTACTACTACTTCTTCTTCTACTGTTACTTCTCCTTTTACTCCTACTCCTCCTACTCCTACTACTACTAGTAGTTTCAAAAGTGATTTATTAACATTATTATTCACATATCTAAATTTACATGATAAGTATACATGATTTGATTTTTACAATTTTTTATAACATTTTTTGTAGTTTAAATAAATTTGAGTATTTATTATAGTCTGAACTAGGATTGATAGTCACTGTTACATGCCAGATTACAAATGCATGCAATTATAATTTGAATATATTTGTTAGGTTATTTAGTTAATGAATTGCAACAGGTCGTTGCTTTCTTAGAAATGAATTAGTATTTTCATGCTACAGAGAGTAGAATCAATTTTTCGATTCTTCTATGTTCATGATTACATTTATTTACAATTGAGTTGTGTTAGAGTTTTAGTAAACTCCAGCTACACATATGATGAAAAAACTGGAGTTGCTACACCAAAAATCAAAAGCACACCAGTCAATACTTTCTCAATACTCTCAATTCTACTTCTCAAGCAAGAATAGAAGCAAACACAACTAATTTTGGCTTACTACATAGCTACCAAAAAAAGCAAAAAAAATTCTAAAAAATACTTATAACTGGTCCAGAAACTACATACCATGGGCACTGGGATATACAAATAAAAAAGTCACACCCACATCAATTCTACATAACTCACAAATAATAACTGGAGAAGGAATGATTGCACCATTGCTTGACTATTTTTAAAATAAACTCCAATCATATTCTCAATCTAACACTGTAAAACTCAAACTTAACAATTTAGTGATTAATCACAATATAACAAATGAAGAAATAAACAAAATCAAAAAATCACTAACAGCACACATTCTGGAATACACACAATCTCCAAATTCATGCTAGAACACCTCAATTACTTCACTGTATGTATAATCCAAAAGATGCTTAGCCATTTATCAAACCAAATACATATCATTCCACAGCTATACCATATCTCTCTTGTACCTTTTTCAAAAAACCTATTCATCATACACCCTTAAGAAATATTAGGCCAATATCCATGTCTCCACTGATTATCAAAATAACTGAAGCATTAGTCAAAGATAAAATACAACCACACATCCTTCAAAAAATCTCCAAGTATCAATTTGCAAAGAAAGGAAGCTCCATCCCTGAAGCGCTTTCCTTTTCAAAGCTATAATTGATCAAATCAGAGTGAATAAAAAGGCGGCACCAATAGCAGTCCAGCTTGATATTGGGATGGCTTTTGATTCAGTTCCAATAAATAAGCTGTTAAAAGTACTTGTACAATACAACATTCCTTCATCACTTAGATGCATTCTGGCTAATCTGTTACATAATAGATCCATCCATATCACATTGAATGATAAATCAACCCTCTGTTTCATTTCACACAGCTCAAATACCACAGGGCTTGCTATTCAGCTCACTTCTATTTATTTCATACATTAACCCTTAGCTAGTTGAAATTGAAAAAAATTGCCACCTTTAGTTCTATCTCAAATTAAAATCCCTATAAACCACATATTCTTTATGGTTAATATAGTGGTCTTTCTCCCTTCCAAGAAATTTATACCCATGCTAATAGATATTTTAAACAAATATAAACTTAATTACTCACTCAAGTTCAATACTAGCAAAATGGCAATATGAAATCTCCTTACTGGTTTACCTAATAATTCACTAACTAAATCACTTCGCACCCTTTTTTGGGAATCACTCTCCACATGTCAATCAATGCCAGAAGACAAGCCATTCAAAATCAACAAATGGAATCATATACCCATGCTAATAAGATATTTCTAAAAAAATATAACTTAATTACTCACTCAAGTTCAATACTAGCAAAATGGCAATATGGAATCTCCTTACTGGTTTACCTAATAATTCACTAAATAAATCACTCCTGCACCCTTTTTTGGGAATCACTTTCCACATGTCATTCAATGCCAGAAGACAAGCCATTCAAAATCAACAAATAGAATCAATAACTAAAATAATTAACTCTCTTACTAGATCTTATCTCTCAATACACAGTAAGATTACATTCATTAACATGTTAATAATACCAAAAATAAACTATTACATGCCAGTCATTGGTTTTTCCAAAACATTCATCAGAAAAATCAACTCATTATGTAGCAAATTGATCTGGAATAAAAAAGCCATCTCAATAATTATCAATAACCTACAAAGCATACAAAATACAATGACTTGTCATTACACTCAACCACTACCTTCTATTATCAAAGAAAACATAATACATTAGTAAAAATCACCACCAATTTCCCTATTTTTCAACCTTATTTACAAGTAGAACCAACTGATACTCCCCAATTATCAAGAACAAGTTCATTAACCAGCTATTACCACATATTAAGGAGAATCAAACAACAAACAATGAATTAAACACAAAGATTGATTACTGAACTGCTCAACAACAAATTCTTAACAATATGGATACTCAATCACATCCCAACAGCTTTCTCAACATAAACAATAAAACACTAATTATAAAATATAAATATTGGCATCTCAAACATAAATACCTGGATTTTAGAATTAAAATCAATCTAGAAGCCTTACCCACAAATGAATTTCATGCAAGAAAAATGAAATTATCAAAAATTGACCCTATATGCTCTATCTGTTATAGAGAGGAAAAAACAATGAATCACTTTTTACTGTATTGCTCATCACTTGCAAAATTTTGGCAACTTATCACTACAATCTCACACAGCAATAAAATCACCATCCAAACCTTAATTGACAGTATATCAAAGGTGTTATTTCACATCAATCAGGATTACAATCTATCTACTCTTTGCATTATGATTTCTGAGATGCCACTCTATATTTAACCCCACTTCTCACAAATTTGAGTCATTGTTTCTAAATAAGTTGAAAAAAATTAAGACTGAGGTATTAAAACTAGGGACTGGCTCATTGCTCCAGCTGACATACCATTACTACTACTACTATCACTACTACCACTATTACCACTATTACAACTACCACCACTGCTACCAACACCACCACCCCTGCTGCTACCACTGACTACTACCACTGCTCCTACTGCTATTGCTGCTACTGCTACTACTGCTATACTGCTACTATTGCTACTACTGCTACTACTGCCACTAATACCATTGTTACCACTACTACCACTATTACCACTGTTACCATTACTACCACTACTACTGCTACAACAACTACTACCACTACTATCACTACTACCACTACTAAAACTAATATCACTTCTACCACTACTACCATTACTATCACTACTACCACTACTACTACTAACTACCACAACTATCACTACTACCACTACTACCCCTACTATCACCACTACCATCACTACCACCATTATCACTACCACCAATACCACCACTACCACCATTACCAGCACTTCCACTGCTGCCACCACTACTATCACTACTACCACTATTATTACTACTACTACTACTACCATTACTACAGCCACTACTGTTACTACTGTCACTATTACCACTACTACTACTACTACTTTTAAAATATATTTTATTGCCAATTTATATAAAGTCACACATATTTTAACAAAAAAAATAAAAAATACTGGAAATAAGTACAATAAAAGAAAGTTGTACAACTTATAATAAAAAATAAAAAAAGCTGCACGGTTAATAATATTTGAAAAATAAAACATTATTAGAACATCAAGTGTTGATTATATACATAGATGGTTGAATTATTGTTATTAATTTTTCCAGATTTTGTCCAAATGTGATTCAGTGACAACAAAATAATAATAAAAAAGGACAAAGACAATAATAAAAAAATCAAAAGATACAACAAAAACATTTAAAAAAAATCAAATAATCCCTAGGTCCCAGTGGACAGGGTAATGTAATAAGACACCATATAGCTGCAAATACATCTGCAGGTTCCAAGGCTTGATCCCTGATCTGAAGAAAGATAATGTGAGATTTTGTGATAGAAGCTATTAGTGTTTTGTATGGTTGAAGTGCTATACATTGGAGCAAGAAGTGTTCTATGGATGCTTCATCTCTATGGCAGAGTCGGCAATCAGCATCAATATTAGCAAATGACATTTTGTTAGATAAAAAACTATTGGTTGGAAGAGCTTTAATGTTGATTTTAATAAGAAAGTCAAGATATTTATGCTCTAATTTCTTAATAATTTGCTGGTTAGTAAGTGTAATTAAACTTTGTGGTGTGAGGGTAGTATCTATCAAATTTGCATGCTTAAATGCTTCCCAGTATGCAATTTTTTCAGTGGCAATATGTTGGTTTGTGTTGAAGTAAGTTCTATAAGATTTAATGAGGACATTTAAAAATTTGTTACTACAGGGTGAAGGTGTATCTGTGGGTATTACAGGAAGTAATTTTTCTATAATAGGGAAGTGTTATTAATTTTACTATTGTATTATGTGTTCTTTGTAGATGATATATGGTTATTGACTGCATTGAGAGTCCATTATTGCTAGTAGACATTTGCATTGATTTGATGCTCATAGCCACTGTTTTCCTACCCCATATTAGTTTTGTACATAAAAAGTTATTTTTTAAAGAGTTAGTGTATTTTATGATGGGCATGTAGTACATGGTTTGGGGGGAGATGAGTGTGTTTAAGAGTATAGTTTTGGCATGTAGTGATATATAGGCTTTAGAGAGTGAATTTGTTTGTTCAATGGATGAAATTAGCAAGTCTTGAATTGTTGCTTTCATAGCATTTTTTTTATTTATATATGGAAAAACCCAAAAAATTTTGTGGTAGGGCATTAAATATAGAGGAAGTTGAGTTTCTAGTTAGGATATTCCATGTGTTTGTTTAAGTTGAAGTTGATTTTATATTGGGTACTGTAATTATTTATTATTGTGATTTGCTGAAAAATGATTTTTTTTATGGAAGAAATATAACTATGGCATCCATATAACTAATGTGCATAATGCTTTTTTAATTGTAGGTATATATATCCCAGACAGATTGTTTTCAATGTCAGTAAGTAGGGGCTTTATGTAGGTTATAAGGAGTGGGGCACTTAGTGGTGAATCTTGGGGAATTGAAATTATAGGGAGTAAACCTAGATGAGGTTTGGCCATTGAGAGTAATATGAATTTCTCTGTTTATAAGGAGGTTAGTGAGAATGTAAAGGAGTGAGTATATTATGTGTTTTAAGTGTGAATATTAGAGTTTCTATAGGAACAGAGTCAAATGCTGTGACAACATCCAGCTGAACTGCAATATGTCTGGTTTTTCTAGAATGTCTGATATGGTCTATGATTATTTTGAAGAGAGAGATTGCAGCAGAGGTGGATGATCCTTTGTTGTGATTTGAAAAGCAGATATGGAAGGTAAGATTAGAGGTTGTATTTTGTCTTTAATAATTTATGAGGATAGGGGTAATAGATATTGGCCATAAAGTGTTAAGCAGTGAGGATAGTATATTTCTTTTAGAAAGGTACTAAAGAGACTGGGTAGAGCTGTTTAATTTGATGTATTTGTTCAGATAAATAATTTAGGAGATTATGTATTATCATTATTATGAAGTAGCTAAGATGAGTGAGAATAAATTATGGTATTGCATGTGAACCGAGATGGATACTGTTAGGGAGAGAAGTTAATTTCAGTATGATATTGTGGTTGGTTATACCATGATTATGATTCCTAGATCCAAATAGGTTTGTGTGGAGTTGACTTTTTATTTTTGTGAGCAAAAGCCTAGCAAATATAACCTCTGGACCTGTTGTGAGGTTGTGCAAGATATATTTTTGCCTTTTTTGTTGTGAGGTATTTGGAAAATAAGCTTTGAGTGTGTTTATATTGCTGTTTAAGCAGCATTATAGAAGGAATAAAGGCAGGGTCACGATATATTTTTTAGTTTTATATGACTAGTATATAATTTTTTGACTAGAGCAGTGGGTGGTTTGTTTTTTTCTGATATAGTGTTTTATTACAAAATGATTGATGTTGATGAATGTTTGCCATGCTTTGGCAAGGTGAAGAGAAAAAATATTTTTAAAAAGGATATAGATTTCAGAAATCACCACTTCAGGTGTAGATTCTTTTAGAAAACACATGTTTAGATTAATGCTTAAGTTGAAATTTAGAGCATAGTGTTCAGAGAAACTAACAGAATGAACAGAAGATTTAATGAGAAAGTGTAAGTCAGGAGAGTAAAACAGTAGATCTATGAGAGTGGCATATTTTTGGTATAGAAGGAGAAAGTGGTACTTGGAAAGAAGCTTTCAGCACTCATCAATTTATGGTTAATAAGATGAAGCTATTTGAAAAAGAAAGCAGAGTAGGGCATATGGAAATAACCTATAAGAATAATTGGGAAAGAGTTGGCTGCTAGTGCGAAATTTATTTGATTAATTAATTTGTTTAATGATGTAATGGTGAAAGAAGTGTGATGTAGTGTTATTATAATCATGTTTTCATCCAAATATAAACTTTTGAATGATTCAAATGGGGCTTTATGATAAATAAGAATCCCAACTCCTGCTGCTGTTGTGTTTGATGTAGAGAATTCTACGTATCCAAATCTGCTCAGAAGAATCTGAGAGTTAATTTTGTTGGTGATTTTGTGAGGAGTGAATTGTTTAATCCAGTTACTTAAAGCATAAATTTTTTCATGAGTTTAGTTAATATCCATAGTGAAGTTTTTGTGTTTGTGTGTGCATAGATATAATTGTGCCAAGTTATATATGAAAAGTGTAGGTTAGTAATGTGACCTATTGGATTTACATTTGCATAGTCTTGTATTAAGACTTTATCCATTTATTTTTGAAAGGAGAGAAAGTGATAAATAATAGAGTTGTATTATTTATGGTGGTGATTTAACTGGAGGGGGTTTTGTTGAGATACTGTGTTGGATGTGTCATGATTAGTTTTCTAAATAATCATTGTTTCTATATTTATTGGTAGTTGTTCTATTGGTGTCCACTCCTGATGAAAAAATATTTTGTTCTGGAGTGAGGAAGCACTATCTGATAGTAATTACTTAGTCCAGTGACTGTCTGTTGAGATTTCTGATGGCGAAGTGTTGGGATTAGTGGCTTTTAGTTTTTTTGCTGGGGTGGTAGGTTTATTTCTGTCTGTGTTGTTTATGGATTTATAGTTCTCAGAAGGCATTTGTTGGTCAGATGTTTTTGTATTGCTGCTGTTGATTTTTTTTCTTTTTTTTAATCTTATTTTTGTTGGCTATTTGGAAGGGTATATTGTCATCTTAGGTGTTCCCAGATGCTCTGATGATGATGTGGCCTTCATGTTTTCATGTTCAAATTCTGTGTTCATGTATAGCAGTTCTTTATACTTAATTTTATCTTGGTAGGTAGTGATGGTAGGGGAATTTTTGATTGTTGTTTGTTTTATTAAAGAATGTTTGATTATTTCTGATGATGAATATGCCTCTTGTTTTTCAGCTGGTAGTATAACATTAGAGCTGTTGCCTTGCTGTTGGTTTGGAGTTTTTTCACATTGATATAGTTTTGTGCGTTTAAGTCTGCAGTTAGTGCAAAATTTGTTCGGGCAGTCTTTTATTATATGGGCTCTTTGTTTACAAAAAAAAAATTATGGTGGTATGCCTTTAAATGTTATAATTTGCGGCAATATGTCTGTAAAATGTAACATAGGAATATCTATTGCGTTAATATTTTTATTTAGAGTGAAGGCAAAGGTAAATATAGAAGTAATTGCTTTTTTGACCAATTGATATTTAAAATTGGAGACGTTGCCATCCATTTCTGATAAATCAATATGACAATTTTTAATTTGTCCATATAATAATAGAGGGCGGTCAATGTCAATGTAACATAGCATTTTCCCATTAAGGAATTTAATATTGTTTTTAAAAATATATTTTTGCACTTTGTTATGCAACTCAATGCATAAATATTTATTGTTGGGATGGTTTAGAATTTATAAATGTAGCTCCATAGTTTCTTTTCAGTAAATAATTGATAGAGATCATAGGTGGGAAATTTTGTAAGTTTGCAATTACTATTTGTAACAGTTATTATGACAGATTTGCCATTTTGAAATTTTTAAAATGATTTTAGTAAATTTTGTGGAATGGTAGTTAAATTTTTCAGCATAATAGCTATATAATTCAGGTGATATTTGTTGAGAGTTTGAAATGTTGTTGGGTCCATTATTTGATTTTCAAAATTTTCATTATCAAAGTTAAATAAATCATTTTTTATAGCGCGATGTTTGTAAACTGTAATATTTAACACAGCATTACGCTGTTGCACATGCGCTTTGAAGATTTTATAGTTAAAATCTTCAAAGCGCATGTGCAACAGCGTAATGCTGTGTTAAATATTATCAAAGTTGTAAACTTCTGCGATGTCTTCCGATGTTAATTGAACATTATTGACCATGATTGCAGAATGATCTTTAACGGCTTTTGCATAAGTGTTAATATTTAATATATTTTTAGTATTAGAAAGATTGATTAGTGAATCTTTTTTGGTTTTACTTCTATTGGTGGGTTTATCTTGAATGCAGTTGTCAGTTTTATGATTTTGTAGATTAGGAAAGATTTCCATATTATCGCTAAGGCCATGTAGATGTGATTGTTGTTCGGAGTGTTTTTCTCCAATTTAAAAATATTTTCTGCTAGTGTCTTGATTTTTTAATTACTTTTTGCTTATTTTTGCCATAAGACTTTTGGTTAATTCCAGATTGAAAATTGAAAGGAGTAGTAGAGGCTATCAAATTATGATCAGCAGTGTTGGATTCATGAGGATTGCAAATTTCCTCCATTATGGTGAAATTTAGTGGGTCCTTAAATGCCATAAAAAAGGTTATAGGTAAGTAATATAAAAAAACTTACCTGCTTATTTGAAGCTGTTCAGGAGTTGTTTATATGAATACAGTGTATAAAATAGAAAATAAAAAGTAGAGTAAAATATAACAAACATTAATTTTTCTAAGAGCATACAAGTGGCACAGTACTAGACAAAGATATCTATCAAATAAAGTCAAATTGATTATTTTCTGAAAAGAAATAATCATTTTATTATATATTTTACAGTGATGTGTGAGACAAAGAAAAATGTCAGAAATGCTGAAATGTAAGAGGCATGATGCTGCAATTTGGAATGGTTAAAAAGAGAAACTCAACCTTACAAGCTATTTAGAAATAAAATAAAAGAATTGATTCCCTCCTATCTTTTCCACAAAGGGATATAGATGAAGCTTGTAAGACTGGATTTGATTGACATTTACAGATAGAAATTAAGCAAAAATATAAGAATATCATCAATAATAAATTATTACCACAATAAATTACAGGAATAATAAGAAGTGTGAGTTGGATTTACATTAGGATTAGTTTAGATTGTAGAGAATCAATAGAAACTAGAAAATTAGGTTAACATACTAGCCAGTTAGCGAGTTAATAGATATTCAACATAAAAAAAGAAAAAGACAGTAATTTTAAGATTCATTAGTCAGACCTCAGGTATGGTGATTAAAATGACTTTTTGGGATTAAAGTTACTCTATGATCCTCTGGAATAATGGTGTGGACAAATTACATGTTGAGGTGGCATTCCTTGACTTTGGGGGCAGGCAGATTCTAATTAGGTTGAGGGCATTTCTTCTCAGCCTCAGTGCTTCTCTAATGACACAGGCACATTTAATTGGAAGGAGCTATATCACTTCATGGTAAGGAGACAGGCTAAAGATGGAGGGAAAGGTGGCTTGGGCCCCTCTATTCGAATTCCATTTTAAAAAAATGAACGTTCATGCAGTAGGTTAGTGGCAGCAGACCAAACTCTAATATAATACATTTTCAGCCCTATTTATACAATTTTCAAATAGTTAAGGTTTTACTTCATTAGTGTTTGAAATCAATTAATATATATATATGTGTGCTCTGTGCACAGATAATGAAGCTATTAAACATAAGTAAAATTATCAAAAAGTTACTGCCAAGCGCTTTTGGGACAGTTTATAGTCTCATAATAATGATTTTACTTAGATTCCTAACCCAAACATAATCTTTAATCTAAAGAAATATTTTGGCTATTGTTATTGGAGATTCAATCATTAGATAACTGTCCAAAAATAAATTCAAATCAATTTCCAGATTGAAAATAGATTTGACCAAAATGTTTGCAACTAATGTAAAATCCATTAGCTTTGTTTTAATTTTACTTGCATTAAAACTTGAATTAAAATTTATTTTAAAACCCTGAAACAATATAATGTTTTCATTCTTTTAACTACTTTTGGACAATCAATTATTACATCTTCCATCTTGAATTTTTATGTGATAACAAAAAAAAAATTGTGTACAACATTTAATATCTGTAATGATACACATATACTCCTGTAATAAATGTATATATTTGAGCAGCATCTATTGACATAAAAAATACTGAAATAATTAAAGGAATTTTTTATTCAACTTAAATTTATTTATAAATTTAACTTATCTAGTATATATAGTAATTTAAATTTATAAATTTTCTATACATTTCTCAGAAATACACATACAATTTATATATATATGATTAAAAGGAGTGAGACATTATGTAGGGTTTGATATTGGGCTAGTGCTTGTTAAGTGGTAGAATAATGAAGCCCAATCTTGGGTTAAGATTGACTGCTTCACTACTACTACTACTAACACTACTATTACTACTCCTACTTCTACTACTCCTACTCCTACTACTACCGCTACTCCTACTACTCCTACTACTACCACTACTATTACCCCTACTACTACCACTATTACTACTAATACCCCTACCACTACTACCACTACTATTCCTACTACTACTGCCACTACTTCTACTCCTACTACTACCACTACTCCTACTGCTTCTACTACTTCCCTTACTATTACTACCACTACTACTACTAATACCACTACCACTACTACCCCTACTACTACTACCACTATTACTACTACCACTACTATACTACCACTACTACTACTACTACCACCACCAATACTACCACTACCACCACTACCATCACTGCCACTACCACCTCTACCTTTAGCACCACTACCACCAGTAACACTACCACCACTATCACCACCACCACCACCACTACCACTACTATCACCACTACCACTACTACCACTATCACTACTACCCTTACTACTACTACTATTACTACTACTGCTATAATGATGATGATGATTATGACTATTAATACTACTATGACTACTACTAATACTACTAGTACAACTATTATTATTATAATTATTATTGTATATTATTAACTTGTCACTTAAAACATCATTTTTTTCCAGCCATTGGAAAACACCTAAAGTAATACCTATATACAAATCTGGGAAAAAATCAGAAGTCCGAAATTATAGACCTATTTCTTTACTACTTATATCATCAAGAATTTTTGAAAAATCAATTTATTACAGAATTATCCATTATTTTAAAAAATATTCTTCTTTATTCTTTACCAGGGTGTCTTCCAGGAAGGACAATAGAAAAAAAATTAGTCCATATATCACATGCCATAGGTAGAGCTATTGAGGCAAGAAGTCAATTGAATGTGATATATTTTGATTTAACAAAGGTTTTTGATACAATTGATCACAGATTATTTCTTATGAAAATAGAGAAAATTGGTTTTACAATCAATCTAATAAATTTATTCAAGTAATTTCTATCTGATAAAAGCAATTATGTTTATTACAATAATATAGAGTCAAATAATTTTGCAGCTACACTAGTGTGTTAAGCCAAATATATTTTGCTATTTATATATCAGATTTGTTAACACTTATTCCAAGTAGGAGAGTGTTATGCTATGCAGATGATATTTTGCTATTTATATATCAGATTTGTTAACACTTATTCCAAGTAGGAGAGTGTTATGCTATGCAGATGTTATTAAATTTTTTCTGGAGATTAATAGTAAAGAAGATTTTGAAACTTTAAAAAAAATATATAGGTGCATTTTAGAAGTGGTACCAAAAAAAATACATGAAAATAAATATTGATAAATGTAATGTTATGACATATTAAAGAAAAGCAATGTTAATACATAGTAGTTACCATATTGTTCATCTTGAAATTAGGAAAATTAATGACCATAAAGATTTGGGTATCATTTTCACATGCAATTTTACTTTTAATAGCTATATAACATATGTCAATAAAGCATTTAAACTCATTGGCAGGATGCTCGGATGAAATTTCCAGATTAATAACCTAATATTTAATAGTTTGATATTGCCAATTTTATACTATGGATCCATTATATGGAATTCTATAAGTGAAACAAATATGAAAAATAAAAAAGTTTATGATAAATATTGTAAATATGTGTATAAAACTTCATCTTTTAATAATGAATTGTTATTAAAACAGGCAAAACTCTCTATATATAATGTCACTCAGTGCAAGCCAGAGTAATCAATAGATGCTAGAAAGCTTGTGCATAAAATCCTCATCTAGTGCCTATTCATCCAATATCCCCTGACTAGGTTCTGGCTTATGGCCTTCATTGGTGAGAAGCCTTGCACTGCACCTAGATCTTAGGATCTAATGCAACTCTCCAGCAGCCACCTTTTATCTCTAATTAACTACAAAGATAGGAGTCTTAAATTGAAAACACTATAATATTTTTAATCCAATCTCATTAGCTTATTTTGTCATATAGATCTGAACTCAGTTCAGCACCTATACGTTTTGGTGACTTTGATTTTTTAATAACCATAGCCACCACTGTTTTATTAGTTAGGATTGGTTTTAAGCCAATAAACATCACATGATCACCATTTCCCATGCTTGGTTATAGTGGTTTTTAAAACAGACAAAACTCTCCATACATATTGCCACTCAGTGCAAGACAGAGTAATCAATGGATTCCAGAAGGGTTGTTCATAAAATCCCCATCTAGTGCATACTCATCCAAGATCCCCAGATTAGTTTCTGGCTTGTGGTCTTCGTCAGTGAGGAACCTAGGATCTGAGAGCACTGCACCTAGATCTTGGTATCTAATGCAACCCTCCAGCAGCCACCTTTTATCTCTACTTAACTACAAAACTATGAGTCTTAAATTGAAACCCTCTAATACCACATTTTAAAATATTTAAAAAAAATTTAAATTTTAAATCAAGATTTTTTTGGCTTTGTAAGCTGTTGTTTACTAATACATCAAAGGTTTGGAACTTGTCAAACATGGACTGCCACCAGTTATTTGATGCAGAACATAAGTGATTTCTTGCAATGGCAATCTTTTCCACTTCAGAAAGTTGAAATAATGCTAATAAATTTTCAAGGCTTTACAGATATTCATAAGGATTCTCTAAATACTCATCTCTAAACATTTTTATCCACAGAAACTTTAAAGCTAAATAATTTTGATTCTCTATATCATAAAAATTTTTCTCTTTGTGCACTTCTAACTTTTCAAAATCTAGTCTTTTCTGACTTTGAAGACTATCTAAACCTGGGATTTATACTTGGTAAATTTTACTTTTGTTTTTGCCTAAGATTCTTTTTTAAAACTATCATTATCATCACCTATCTTGGGCTTCCTGTACTCTTTACCATGCATAAATCTCTCTATACTTAATTTATCATGCTGGAACTCTCTACCTATATCTTCCACTATCTCTTGACTAACACTGCCCTTTCTTAAAGCCCTAATTGTAGTATCTGTTACTTTATTGATTTCTTTGTTCAATCTCTATTACATTTTATCTGTTTCTATTAGCTTCTGTTGTACCTCTTCTTGTAAATCACTTAAACTAGGATTAGGCAGCATTTTGATACTCTGTAACTTTTGATTAACCTGATTTATATAATTCTCTATCTGGTTATTAACTTCACCAAATTTAGACTCTATTTAGTGGCACTTGCAATGTAAGCTCAATTCCAATAGTTGCTCAACACTATCTAGTGCTTCTGACACCTTCTATTCAATTTGATTTTCTACCTTTTGATACAAATTTTCTTCAACTTGACTTTTCAACACCTCAACCTCATTAGCAAAACCCTGTAAAGGTAGCCCAAGTTTTTCATCAACATCCTTTTTTCAAACTACAACTTCTTCCAATACTTGTACCAGCCTACTTTCCACTTCTTGCATAACCTCACACTGATCTAGTTTTTGACCTTTAAGCTTAGCAGTTAAACCATTAATTTGACTTTTACACTCTTCAACTCCATCACAAGACTCTATGGTAAGGTTTTCTAGTCTACTAGCTAATAAATTATATTGATTGTGACAATATTGCCTTATACTTTGCATCACTTTTGATTTTTGAGCACTTAACTTGATCTCATCCAGTTGATGTTGTCTAAAATTGTTACTCAAATCTTCTTACTTCTGCATCAACTCTTTTAAAATTTATCATCTATTTTTCTAAAATTTGCTTGTGATTCTTCTTTGGATTTTTGTAACTTTTCCTTGATTTCTTTTAATTGCTCTTCAAATCTTTTATTACTTGTTCTGATTTCTCCATCTGGCTCTGAGATTCTTCTCTAGCTTCTTCTCTAGCTTTCTGCGATTCTTCTTTAACCTTCTTAAATTCCTCTTTAGATTCTTCCCTAGCTTTATCAAATTTTATATTCAACTGTTCTCTATCCTTTTTAGATCCTTCTCTAGATTCCTCTCTAACCTTCTTAAATTTTTTAATCATCTCAAACATCAGCTTTGAGATATTTCTAAACTTATCTCCATCATCATAGCTTTCCACATATCTGTTGATAAACCTCCTTCCATGTTAACAACTTCCAGACTACTCACACTTAGATTCACATCTTCACCTATTGACTCATCATCCAAATAAGGAACCTGGGTATCTAGCAATTGAAAATCTTGGGACCCACCCAAACTGTCAAGTATGATAATAGTTTCTATTTTACTATCCATGGCACTTTTCTTTTTCTAAACTTTACTTGTGTTATTCAATAATAATAATAAAAAGACACCCCACCTTTTGATACCTTCTCACAACCAAACAATCAAAACCATGACATCAATGCCTAGAGGTCTATAATAGTAGCGAACATTTTTATATGAGTCCTGGTTCACAAATATTTAAATAAAAATTTGTCAATTCACTTGGTTAACACAACAATATGCATTTGGTAACAGATAATAGAGATACTGAATTTACATAATAATAATAAAATATAATACAAAATAAAACATATTTTTCTTTAATATTATCCACAAACTGCAACACACCATCATAAATATGATGACTTTTAAAATAACTTCCCTAAAAATTTTTTAATAAATGCATAACTGCTGGCTATTTGATATTCCATGGCTAAATTTCTACCTACTAAGTAGTTTAATAATATTAAAGCTAATTATTACCTTAAACTACACTCACAAGTTATGCCATGATTGGCAAACTTTGAAAATCCAGATAAAATACAAATACCAATAAAAATGACTCCAATTTTTAAGTCAATAAAATCTAATTAAAGATTTATTAGCATTTAACAAGGGCCTAAACACCATTAATTGAAGCAAACATTGGGCACCAATTTTAACCTATAAGACGAGGGAGAGAGAAAAGAAAAAGAAAAGAAGATGGAGAGAGAATAACGAATGAAGGAAAAATGTGAAGAGAAGATGAAGAGAGAAGAGAGAGATGAAGAGAAGAAAAAAGAGGAGTGAATACAGAAATAGAAAAGAAGATGAAGAGAAGAGAAGAAGATAGGAAAAATGAGAAGAGAATAGAGAAGTAGAAAAGAGATGAGAGAAGGGAGAGAGAACTCTCTACAACTTAAAAAAAAACAAAATCAGACTATTTAGCTAGACACAGCAGGGTTACAATAAAATTTACAAAGATGATAAGACACAGAGATCTATAACAAGATGTAGGAAAAATCAAATAATACTGCCAAATAATCAGGGCATAATAATAATAATAATAATTTGGAATAAACTATTGAGAAAATTTTCTACTTTTATCAAATATTTTTAAGACTCAACCTTCTATCAAATCATATTCTCTGGGTACAACAAGTTTGTGAGTAATAAACAAAAAAAAAATATTTCCTACCAAGGTTTCTTATCTCATATTTTAAAACAAACACTATTCTTGTCATGACTTCCAATAGTATAATTTGCAATAAATTATATGAAACAAAATACCAGTAAGATGTGATCTTCTTCTAGCACAGGGAATAAATAAGAAATTTTTATCCTACCCTGATAATACTTAATAGCATGACATAGAAAATTAGGTAAATCACTGTAAAACCAACAAGAGTAAATGATCTTAGGAATCCTACTATAACTCTTGTGAAATGCACTAATATAAAGTTGCCTACTAAATGTATAAGTGAATGATATCTTGGCTGACTATAGGAGGCAAACACTTAACTTGGAGTGGCTGCATCCTATTACAAGATAACAATATTTATCAAAATTATTAAAAGAATATTTACTTAAATATTTAATTGCATAATTAAAATATTCAAAATTTATAGTCTTTTACCCAAGACATCACTCAAGATGGAAGAAAGACAAGGATGCTTTTTATTTATTTCCACCTTCCCACAGACAACCTTCATAAGAACTAAATGTATTAGGACCTTAACATTAAAATAACACAATAGTGTGCAGTCTGAAATAGCATGGATAATCTTTTGAAATATCAAACCATCTTTATTTCACATAACACAATCTTCTATCTTAGAAGATAACATATTGAAAATACTTCTTAAGCAAAATATTATTTTTGGTATCTGGAAATATGAAATTATCTGTTACAGTGAGTTCATCCAGAAATCACAAATATATTCATGTCTTTATCTTATTTCTGTGAACATGAAAGTATTCTGTATATCATTTATCTAATGAGAATAATCAATATTGTCAACCCAGGACAATAGCATATAAAACAATAAAGAGAAACTAAATTTATTTTAAATAAATACTCAATATGTTTATTTACAACATATTATAATAAAATAAAATTTATATAAAACTTGGAAATATTGCCAAGATAGATAGTGTTGCTAACACATATATGTATAATTTGACTTACAGTATTTAAACAAAGTTTTTTGATATTACAAATAAACTACTAAGGTTTCTTTTGAAAATAAATGATTTTACATAAATCACCTTATTTAACAGTTTATTAAAATGGAGAGTTAACATAGCTAATTTTTATACATCTCCAATATAAGTAATCCCTCAAACAAGTTTATATGCTTTACATTGGATTAATCATTAGCTCAATAACATATAATTTCTCTTTATTTATTTCTTCTAAAATAAACATTTAAAAAATTAGTAACCAGGTTTAATAGACTGATCTGCTAATACTTGATATTATAAGCTAAATAAATTTAAGCAATAGCTGGCATATCTAAAATAAATCTCAAATTACAAATAAAGTCTCCATATTGCTTAGAAATTTTGAACTAATAAATAACCAAATAAATGAATGAAATGTATGGGCCACTCATCAGAAGTCATTTGCACACATAAAATTCAAGAAATTACTGTCCACATAATAAAAAGAAATTATTAAACTCAGGTGCTTACTATACATGTATATAATTTTAATGTAATACCACCAACCTCATCAATTAAATACTATATTATAACTCAAAATAATTATAATATCTAATAATATTGACTTTCAAACTTATTCATAATCATCCAACAAAGAATAATAGATATCTAAAATATTGATATATAATTATTGAAATAATGTCATATCCATTTTTAGAATTTTACATATCTTCCATTCATTCTTATCATCAATAATAACATCTTCTTTAACTTTTCTCTTAATGTCAAGAGAAAAGTTAAAGAACATGTTTTATTCTATTGATGATAACTATGAATAGGAAAGATTTTACAAAATCTCTAAGAAATGGATCATTTAGAGCTGACACTTTATTTTCAACTAATTTACATATATCAGCATATTTTAGCATATACCAACATCTATCTTATTCTTTTTCCCATGATTTGAGACTAAGTTCTCTTAACTCCTTTTATTTAGATATTTAATTATTTTGATTTATAATATTTGTTTTTAATCCTGATGACTCGTTTTTTATTTATTAAAATTATGTCCACATAATATAAATTACTAAAAGGTTAAAAGTAAATGACTTACACACCATCAGTGAAGTAATACAGCAATTACATAGCATGTGTGGATTGCACTTACTGGCCATATGCTTACAAATTAAACATTTAAAATTACTAACTGTTGGTTGATTTGTGGATGATTATAGTATCATAATAGCACAAAACAGACATTGTTACACTTTTAAGCACAAAAATAACTGAGTGCAACCTGACAAAACTAACTCCTTCAAACTAGTTTATCTTGTCATCACTTATCAAAAATACAAAACAACTTCACCTACTATGGTGGAAAAATAGTTTTAAACACATCATGAATGATAGGCCAAACATAGACCCCATAGAGCAAACTTGCATAATTCAATAAATACATCATGAGAATAGTGGCTTTCAAACACATACATCTGAGGCAAAAGAGGATGCCTGGACTTTATCATGGCACATCAGGAAAACATGGAAGACAAATGAAAAAATATAGGATTCTCTCCAGGAATTTAGGTACCTTATAAATATGTGATAATAATCACTGGAAATAAGCACTATCACCTCACAGAACAGCATATAATAAAGATGAGGTACTTGTCTATTCCATCAAGCACAATAATAAATATAAACAGTAGGGCCTTACATTATGAGGCCAAACAATACTATACTAACAATGACAAGATACAAGCATCATTATAATTAACTAACGTTACATTCTAAATTTTAATCATAATGAACCAACAATCGCAATTTATGTCAAACGACTAAAAAATTAATAAAGAAATTTAATAGCATATGAAATTTTTTGGCACAAAGCAACAATGCACTAATGTATGGAACACCAAATATCAAGATTATGGTAACCAGTGAACATGAATAATAATATGAATAAAAGTGTGAGAATAATAATTCTCAATGCATAAAAATATTAACGGTTATAATTACTATTGCATTTATGCAAAATATAAAAGAAAAACTTCTGACAATTACTTTGGCTGTTTAGCACATAACTGAGTAAAATACCATACATTTAAAATAGTTATTGTGAGAGATGAAAATCTCCACTGATTCAAAATAAATAAAGTATAGTTTAGCTTATCAAGCACATACCAAACATAATTTTTATAAAAATTCACTTAGATATATCATTTTCAGTAATTTTTTAAAAATTACAATTAAATTTGACAGCTCACAATTCAACACAATGCATTTATTAAATGTCCATTGTTGCTATATCTGCAAACTATATTTTTTATTTTTAAATTTTTTTAAAAATAATTTTAATTTTTTAATTTTCTCCTAAGTATTTTCCTTTTCTTAGCAAAATACAGAGAAAGCAAAGCACATTTTAAAAGTTCTTCTGTATCAAAGATAACAGGTTATTTGTTACTTGTAAATTTTATATTGAGTAACTATTTCAAAATATTCATTGAAGTTAATGTAAATTTAGCATTTTTAGCATCAATAACTGATAATAATAATAATAATTAATATAGCTGTTTATCTTAAAATCAAATTTTTAACAGACTTTTCTTTAAATTTTAGTATATTTCTCCTAAAAGTGAAACGTAATAGTGAGAAGTAAAGTATTGCAATGTCCAGCACGGTTTTATAAATTAACATGAAAAAAATATCATCCAGTTCTTTTCATAATTTCTTTTAAAGTATAATTGATGAAATTGAGTCATTATAAACTAATTATTCTTTCCAAGCATGACATTAATAGTTAAGAGAGTTAAAATTGAATTTGATAATAAAAACAAAGTACCTTATAAAAGTTGTCTAGCATTGCATTTTAAATCAACAAAATATAAAATGTTGGTAAACATAACACTTAGATAATAAAAAATAATAATTAAAAAAAATATTACTGTTACTTAAAGATGAGAACATTGCAGTGTGCCTGAAGATATCAACAACAGCAGTGGTCAGTCAGAAGAAGAAAACAAAGAAGCCCCTGTACACTGACAATTCTCACCTTTTATATCTCTATTGACAGATATCATTAAGAACATTCATGCCATAAAAAATAATGACTTCTATTATAAAAAATGCCAATTAAGATGTGGAATTAATTAGTAAAGATTATGTAACTTTGTTCTACATTCTTTGATCCACATGACTTTTTTAATGACAAGTTGAAAAAAAGATTAACTGAATTTTATTAATTAATACGTTTAATGAAATAAAATAAGATAATAAATAATATTTTATTCTTTTTAAAACAAAATTTTATCTTTTCTTTTATTTAAGTTTATCAGAAATTATTATGTAAATTTTAACCCTTTTATTACTGAATTTAAATAAATACTTGCTTTTAATTGTTTAATGACTAAAATTAAATATCTTGGCAATTACAATCAAGGAATCAAAAACACACATGCACATGGATTCTCACACACATATGTATACAGGAAATTGTTTTTTTTTTCTAAATTAAATCTATTCTAATAATTAACTTATGTATTTTTAGACAATTTAATATTATTTAAACAAATCAACTAACTGTAATTAGAGATACATTTTTTTAAAACAATTACCAAATAAAAAAAACTTTATCAGATAATTAATTACTATAAATACAACTAAATAATTGTATTTTACTACTCATAAACTATCTGTTATTATTTTTAAACTTTAATTATAAAATTAACTTTGTCCAGCTTTCTTTTTTTCTAAAGCATACATAAATTAAATATTGACTTTTACCCTAAAGCATACATCTTTTAATACTAGAATTATATCTTTGTAACAGCTTTTAATTTATCAGATATTATCTATTATAAATTCATAAAGAACTAAGTAAAGTAAAAATATTAATACATTTGAGTTAGATAACATAATTTACACAAGAAATGTTATTATCTTCTTTCTATTTTTTTATTTATTACTTTTATTATTAGTTTTAGAATAGCATAAATTCACAAGTTAAGGTATTCAGCAAAGTCAATATGCAATAGCACAGTGTTACTATATATATATAGTTTAACAATATAAATTAAAAGGTTAAATAACTGCACTCAAACAAGCCACAGTTAAACTAAATATTTGAAAGTTTGGCAATTAGTTTATACATAGCTCATTAAAAGTTGCAATTATGGTGTTGTGTGAACTTACTGATTGAAATGTGTTAGTCAGCGTTTGAATTGCTTGTTAATGATTGTTTAAATAAAAAAAATAATTTATAAGCATTAATTTTCTTCAGATTTATTGGGATGACAAAAATATATTTGTTTTTACTTAAAATGTATGATATGACTTGATATAGCAAACTATTCCATTATTCTGAAATGAAATGATTTTTATTGAATGTTTGTCTCCAACTATATTAATGCTTTTTGAGAGCTGATTTTTTAAGAATTGATTTTTACTTTATAGATCTTACAGCTTAGCAAAAAAAAAAAATAGAGTTGGGTAACTGTAGCTTTTGAAGTTTTAGGTGCTTTATTAAATAATTTAAATTTGAGGTAATTCTAGTTACAGAAAATAGTTATGAAATTTATATAGATAAACCAAATTTGTAAACATATCTTTTAGAAAAAATACTGAATTGCATAGATAGCATAGATTTAGACAAGATAATAAATTCAAACACAAATGGACAAAAGGATTGTTATAATAATATAGTTAATATTTTTAAGTGTTCATAATTAAAGTTTGTAACAAGTTTGAAATGATTTACCAATATCTGTGAAATAGTTTCTTGAATAAGTAAAAAAAAAAACAAGTATAGTCTTTAACATTTTGGATTTGTAACATATTCTGCATAATTTATACTTTGATTGCTTTAATAATACAATTTTAATATGTGTTTAATAATTAATTTTACAAATTAAAGTTTAAATATTGAGTGAATTAATCAGATCTGCTATCTGGATGATGTTAAATATATGATCTGAGCTAGCAAATAGTTTTGATATCGTTTTAATTTCTTCATTTGCAGTAATTAAATTAAATGTTTTTATTAAATTCATGATTTAGAAATGTACCCACATTGCATGGGAACATAAATATATTAATAGTTTTTATTGCATTAATTATATAAATGACATATAATTATGCTTGATTTAACTTTAGTAAGTACTTTTTGATTGACCTGCTTTGCATAGCCAGAATTAAGCAGAAATACATGTTGTGAAGTAATCTAGTGGACATAGAACAGTTCATTTAAGATTTTATTATTAGAAGTTACTTTGAGATTATGGATAAGGCTATTCAAGTAAGTACATAACTTTGAGGAAAAAAAAGTGCAAGTAATGGAACCATAAAGAAAAAGGAGCCACAATGTGTACATATATACAAGGAAAAAATAACTCGATAAGCTTTTATATTTTACTCAAAACATTATAAAAGAAAAAAATATCACGAAATTATTAATAAACAATGGTAATAAAAATAATAATTTAAACAATTTTTTTTAAAATGTATACTTAAATAAAAAATATTATTTAATGTTAAGATCAAAAGAATATTTAAATTAGAAATAAATTTTATTGGATTCTTATTCAGAGTTTTTCATTAAAGAACATGTTAAATAAACAGAAAGAAAATTGGATTTTAAAATGAATATATATTTATCTTTAAATAATTATTGTAATTTTTAATTAGAAAATATTCAATATTTATTATCTTTAATTTTACCTTGTTTTTTATTAATCAATGCATTTTTAAATGTTTGGTTAAAAAAAAAATAAGTGAACGTATAAAATCACGTTCAATCATAAAAAAAAAAATGATAAAGTTAATAAAATCGTTTTCTTAATATTTTATTTCAATAAATATTAATATTTTAAATAAATTGTGACCTATTTTGAAAATAAAACTATTATTTATTTATTCTTTTTTGTTGTTCTTGTTGCTTTCATGACATCAAATACCATCTACGCATCCAACAAATGGTAAGTTGCACTCTGCTTACATTTTAGTTGATCAGAATAAAGAAATTTAAAAACAAAGAATTCGAAGCTTACAATGTTTTACAAAAAGAGCAATAAATCACTACATTTACTTTAGAGCAGAACTATATTCTGTAATCTTGAATAATGGATGGACATTGCATAACACATATTTTGTAATCCCCATTCCCTACAATAGTTACGACTAAAACAAAACAATAGAGCAAACGCAACATATAAGAACAGAGCTGGCTGCACTAGCATAAGTATAAAGCACAGCATATAAGTAGAGCATGAAGACGAGAAGTTACAGTACACTATAGGTTTTAGAGTACATTAATACTAAATCCCTTATAATCTGACATTAGACAAAGCATTAGAATTAAACTAACTTTTAATACAAGAATGATAATAATGTTAAAACACATCTACTTAATTTACAGTTATATTAAGTGATTAATAATCAGGATAATTTATGTCTAGTGAATGATTCTGAAATTAACAGATATGAAATGAGTGCCAAGTGAATAAATAAGTCGGAGATTAAGAGAGGAATGATGAGCAAATAATAATTAACTAATGTAAATGAATAATGAATAAGACCTAAGAATGGGGAGAAGAAAACGTGAATATGTTAAGGTAATGAATAGTTGATGCTGTAATGAAATGGGGATCAATGAAAGATGAATAAACTGTGCTGGAATAATAAAATGAGATGATGATGAAATTAAAAAGAAAGACAATATGGTTGAAATATGATGACAATGTTAGTGATGATAAATGGAAACCGGAAATATTCATTTTATACTATTAAAATAAAAGCAAGGGTTCTAAGTTTAAATAAATAAAGAAGGTTTAAATCTTTGATATTTTAATTAATTAATATGAATAAAAAGAAAATAAGAGACCAAGGTACTATATATCAAATGACTTAAGAACTAAATCTGACAAACAAAATCAAAGTTTAAAATTAAAAATCAATAATTTAATTTCTCAGGGTTCATATATTTTAGAATCTAATAATTTTATAATGTATATCTAAATCAGCAAGAGGGATTTTCGTACTAGTCAAATATAAAAATAAAATAAAAATTAAAATAAATTACACTACAAAAGAAAATTACTAAAAGATATTTGACTCTTTTACTAATAATAACAAAGATAAAATCTAAACTTTATAATAATTCAACAAATCCCTAAATACTGTCAGCTTACTCATTACATAATCCTAAAATATTTTGAATACAATTATTATAACAATAAGACAATGATAACATCATTTGAGAATAATTTAAGTTTGACCACTCTTAACAGTATGAACAGATTGAGTGAATGATGGCACTTGATAACTAATTGAAATATTATTCTTTAAAATCAAATATATTACTTTTACAATATCATTTTTAAATAGTATCTCTCCATAATATCAACAATATTTTACTCAATCAATATTTTAATTTTATATATTATCAATATAAGAATTAAATAAAATTAAATAATGATACACTGAACATATAATAAAACCAACAACATTAAGTGATGACAATGGTGATAGCTATAACAATAATGCATGAACATGGTAGCAGCAATAACAATATGGGTAGTTAAACCACTAAACATCACATGATCACTATCTCATACTAGCACATAATTGTTATTAAACAATTCGAAACAATATGATGTGATGATGTATATGTGATATATTATGGCTTCTCCTTAAACGAAGTCAAGAATATCTCAGCAATTATGCCCAGATAAACCTGTTAGCCACTTTCTTTTACATTCCCCACTCTAAATTTACCCATAATCTGCTCTATCCCATTTCCACAACATAATTTTTGTCAACTCTATAACCTTTATATCTAAATCCCCCTTATCTTTTCCCAAACCCAGCATAAAAACCAATAATTCACTTTCTGTATAATCACTCTTTTCATATTTATTTTTCCACAACTTCATTATATGTACCCTTTCTGTTTTCAAACATTTACATTCAATTAACAAATGCCTAATATTTTCAATTCCTTCCTTACATAATTTACAAAATAAATCACCCATATTTTTCCATTTACATGTATATTCCTTTGTAGCTAAAGATCCCGTTCGAGCCTTAAACAATAAACTACTTTCCTTACTATTATCATATATTAACTCACACCTAATATTCTGTTTATTTCTATATATATTTAAACTCTTTTTACTCTCCATACTATTTCTCCATCTCTCTAACTCTCTAGTCTTTATTAATAAATTTATTCTTTTATCCCATTCCTTACTACTATAACACTCAATAATCCTCTTAACACAATCATCCCATCTTTTGTACAAATATACTGATATAAATTCTTTATCCAAATCCTTTGCATAGCGCATTACCTTTCTCACCCATCTTGTTACCTGCCCTTTACTCATAACCCAATTAAATACTATTTTAGCTATTCTTTTATTATCCATAAACTGCAATCTACCAAACATTTTCATTTTACTTTTTGCATCTCTCATATGAAAACTTGACCATCCCATTTCTCCTTGAATTGCCTCCCTTGCTGTCCATACTTCTGCATCCAATGCATGTCTTCCTACTTCCCTTTGAGCTTTTTCTAAATAATCCAATATCTTTTTACTAACATATAATGCATCATTACCATATGTTAACCCTGCTACTGCAACTCCTTTCCATATAATTCTAGCTACATCATATTTATTATATGAAAATACTGTTAATTTCTTTATCAATCCCTTTCTTTTCTTTGCTTCATTTATCAATTTTTTCTCCCATTCATCCAAATAATTTTTCTGATTACTTAAAATAATTCCCAAATAACTATATCTATTCACCACACTTAACTTAATATCTCCCAATAAAAATTCTACATCTTCTCTTTCCTCAGTATTAACCATCATTATATTTGATTTTTCTTCACTAAATTTAATCCCCATCTCTTTACCCACCCTTGCACATGTCCTCAACATAACTTCCATATCTTCTCTTTTTTCTGCACACAAAAATATATCATCTGCAAAAAAAAGACCTGACAAAATATATACTCCCTTACTACCTATTAATGGTATCTCTATCCCTCTTCCTAATCTTTCTATTGCTCTTTCCATTTCACTCAAATACAACACAAACAAAATAGGTGACATAGGGCATCCTTGCCTTCGTCCCACACCATTTTTAACTTTAATTGATTCTATATTCTCTAATTGATATATATAATAATTATTTTCATATAATATCTTAATAATATCTATTAAAGCTTCATCCATTCCCAAATTTGCTAAACTTATCCATAATCTATTTACTCTATCATAAGCCTTCTCTATATCTATAAAACTCATATATAACTGTTTATCTGCATTCCTACTCATATCCATAAGTTGTGTAACTACAAATAAACTATCTCCTATATGCCTATCTAATCTAAAACCTCCTTGCATTTCACCCACTACATTATTCCCTTCCATCCATTTTACAACTTTACTAGCCACCAAAAAAACTCCATATAGTAGTGCCATCTTGTGCTAACAAGAGCAAACAATGGCTGCCAGAAGGCTTCTGCATAAAATCCCTATCTAATGCCTACTCATCCAAAATCCCCAGACTAGTTTCTGGCTTGTGGCCTTCATCAGTGAGGAGCCTTGGATCTGAGAGCACTGCACCTAGATCTTAGGATTTAATGCAACCCTCCAGCACCCATCTTTTAATTCTATTTAACTACAAAACTATGAGAATAAAATTGAAAACACTTAATATTTTTAATCCAAGCTCAATAGCTTATATAGTCATATAGGTCTGAACTCAATTCAGCACCCATACATTTTGGTGTCTTTGGCTCTTTAACAACCATAGCCACCACTATCCTATTAGGCAGGATTGGTGTTAAACCACTAAACATCACATGAACACTATCTCATACTAGCACATAATTGTTATTAAACAATTCAAAACAAAGCAAAACTCTCCATATAATAGTGCCATCTTGTGCTAACAAGAGCAATCAATGGATGCCAGAAGGCTTGTGCATAAAGATGGCACTACTATATGGAGAGTTTTGCTTTGTTTTGAATTGTTTAATAACAATTATGTGCTAGTATGAGATAGTGATCATGTGATGTTTAGTGGTTTAACACCAATCCTGCCTAATAGGATAGTGGTGGCTATGGTTGTTAAAGAGCCAAAGACACCAAAATGTATGGGTGCTGAATTGAGTTCAGACCTATATGACTATATAAACTATTGAGCTTGGATTGAAAACATTAATAGTGTTTTCAATTTCATTCTCATAGTTTTGTAGTTAAATAGAGTTAAAAGGTGGTTGCTGGAGGGTTGCATTAGATTCTAAGATCTAGGTGCAGTGCTCTCAGATCCAAGGCTCCTCATTGATGAAGGCCACAAGCCAGAAACTAGTCTGGGGATTTTGGATGAGTAGGCACTAGATAGGGATTTTATGCACAAACCTTCTGGCATCCATTGATTGCTCTTGTTAGCACAAGATGACACTACTATATGGAGAGTTTTGCTTTGTTTTGAATTGTTTAATATGGATAGTGTTTTGCAATAAGATTACTGACAACTTAATACAAATTTTATTTACAATACTTACACTATATATATATATTCTTAATCATTCTCATAAAAAAGAAAGTACATAAAACAAGATTTTGTTAGCATAACTAATATTAACAGAGAAAGATCTTGGATCTAATCATAATTATAATACATTATCGTCTTTTTACGATATTATTTTTTACGCCCATTCTTTAATTTAAATTTTCTAGCTTATTACACCCTTACTATATTTTATTTACCATGCATAGGTTTATGATACTTATTTTTATTAAAATTAAATATAAGCATGATAATTCCAAGATTCCTATCTAATGAATGGTAGGCTGGCAATACTTAATACTAGGCAATGTAGGATAACGAATATTCCCCAAAACGTAAATAATGATGCTCATTTTAATATGCTAAGGAGATTATCTATCTTCCTAATTTTATTTATCGAAGATGTTGGACTGATAATATTATTTTAATTTGTTTTAAAATAAATCAATATCATTATAGCTCTACACTTGATTTCCCAATATCATATCATAAAACTTTTCTATAATATTATTGAAAATTTGGTATATTTATATTTAACTATAAATAGCCAATAACAAATGCAGCATGTACATCTGAGATTATTTCAAGTAGATACTGCACTAGTACAATAATATAATAATATGAACTAATGTTTAACAGGGACATTATAATTGGGTATAATTATTTGCTTAATGATTACATCGTTCACATATCTAATTTATACCTTCCAAAGGATGATTCCATTGTCATTAAATATTAAATCATCAAGACTTAATGACATGAAATCTAACTCCATATATAATATATCCAGAGCTATTGTGGTAGTGAGCAAAGGCAACTAAGTAAATAAGTAACTTAAACCATGGTCATTCCGTGACTATGAATGCTCTGAAATCTCAGTGCCACTGTTTGGGAACACCTATAGGGATGTGGGGGGAAATGAGTGTTTAATGCCTTGTTTAAGAAAATATGTGAAAATCCTTCATAACAATATAGGCCTTGATTATCTCAAAAGTTGATAGACATCATAAATTATTTACCCATGATGATGATTTACACTTTCAACTGGGTAAGGAGAAAGTATGCCTCACATGAGATGATATGGATATAAAGACAAGTAACAAATATAACAATGCATAATATCATAATTATCTAACATGGCAACAATAAAATCTCATACTAAATAACATCTACCATATAAATGTGAACACCAAACAAACATAATATAATCATTAATTAATATACGATTCTTGGTCACTCCTACTCTACTTGAAATGACCTGCAAATCATTATATATATATTTATGCACATACAATGTACAGACTTAATATATGTTATCATACTCAACTTCAATGTTGGAAATAGACTTGTACAATCCTTCTGATATGATACCTCACATGGTGAGTGGTATTCTATTGGCAATATTTTCATGTTGGTTGAGTCTTCACCTGATCTGCTTATACAGTGGCTAATTTGTACAACATATCTAGGACATGTTATGTATCTGTAGCATATATTATGTACTGATTTGCTTACTGCTTCCTGCTGTATGCCATTTGGCTATCATATTTTTATTATAGAGTATTTATACACTTTATATGGATTTTGAAGACAAGAAGATGTTTGTGTAAACTCTACCTTACTACTTCCTTTACATTCCTGATTGCATTCCATTGCAGTTATTGTTTTCAGTTTTGGATAAATCAATTATCTTTTCTTTTCCATTTTTATTCATATTTTATTAGTATTATTAGTAAAAAACATGTACAACATTAATATCTCCTTTATTTGTCTGTTTCTTAATTGTGTTTATCAATATTAAGTGAGATGGTTAAGATATAGTTGCAAAGATATTTGACTCATCTATAAATCCATTTTGTCTCAAACTGAGTTCTACTTGCTCTGCTTCTATCTCTTTATTTCTGAGTTATTATAATTATCTTCTTGATTACATTGAAATAGTTCCCTTTTTTGTTTATCTGTGTACATGTAGTATTTTTGAAGTTACTAATATCTAAAATTCTATAACTATTTTTACTTCTTTTCTTTTACTATGTAATTCTATGATAAACTTTTATTCACTTCCAAAAAAAAAGTATAATTTATTTAAACTTTAAATAATAAATAAATAGCTGAGAAATGCTTTCATCCTAAAAAGTTATATTCATAGGGCTCAAACTCAGCCTCTGACATTATTATTAAAAAAAAGAAAGACTTAATAAATGGTAGTTAATATGTAAATTTGTTGGTTTATATATTGTACTTTCTGGACACATGATATAAGTGTTTTTGTTTCTTGTGTAGGTGTTATTAGCAATGAACTTTGCCTCTAAATTAATTTTTCCAAATCATTGCCCTCTGTGCATGCTATATTTTTATTAATTGGATTGTACTTGTGGTCAGATTCTGTTTCATGCTCAAGGATTACTGACCTCACACTAGGGACTTCTTTTGTGCAAGTGTAAATATATCTATGCTGCACCAGCCTCATGGCATTTTAACACATGATTTATTAATACTGTAAGCAATATGTAGAAGTCCTGATAAGCAACATGAACTTAATATTGTCTAGGAGCCTATTTAAGTAAGGAAGTGTTAAAATCTGATGTTAAATGCATCAGAAAATATGTAACCAAAACACTAATCCAGGCATGAAGAAAAGACTTGTCCACTTGTTTGTGTTATTAGAATATGGAGAGTGGGTAAATGACAAATAATGTTCAATATTGATTTTTTGATCCACTTTGAACTTGTAAAATTTTTGATTTCTGTGAAGAGAGCAGTTAAAACCTGCCAATTTGTGTCCATTGAGAATGCACAATTGAAGGTGTATTGCTCCATGAATGTTCAAAGGTTTGATAATCATTCTGTAATTTATCTTGTTGTATCTTTGTATATGAAGATTCAAAGATTTTATGATCTTATATTCATCGTTTTGCTTGATAGTCCATACCAATGATGAAAATGACTTAGTTTATTGTGTATCTTATTGGTGTTTTCTTCCAATATGCAAATTATCAGATCATTTACATAGTGCATATAAAATAATTTAGGTGCTGTGGAAATATATTTAGGAATAATTGCATCCTTCAATTTGGGAAAAATAATACTACATGTTATGCTGCTTGTTATTGGGTAAGTAATAATATCAGTTTTACTCATACTGAAGCCTACATTTATTAATACAATACATCATAGATTATTTTTACAGCTTGGTGTTATGAAATTGATCTATATAGTTCAACCATATTCAATGAAGCAAAATTGAACAGGGAATTAATTTGTTTATAAATTCATAATTTCCACACAACAAAATAAAAATTTAGTCATGAATTTACCAAATCTCATGTGGTCAATAAACCATTCTACTACTAATTATGGTGTCTTATAAAAATGAGCATCCTCAAAACCTATTAATAACATGAGGGGGGAGTTATTTTATGAACTTTGATATTAGCAAAAAATTTCTGAAAGAATACAGCCATTGGATAGATTCTTATGTATTCAGATCTATTGACCAAGATGTTTTCTTAATATAAATGCCTCAAATTAATATTTCATCCTTTTCAGATTATATCTTAATATAAATGCCTCAAATTAATATTTCATCCTTTTCAGATTATATGTTTATACCTGTTTAAATTTTAATTTGATGATTTGTTTATCAACTTTATGACTGTATTCTTTGTTGCTTAAAAGATCAAACTTGTTTCATCTTCTTTTTATATTCAATCTGATTTATTTGTAAGTACCTTTTTGTTAATTCTATATTCTTTGTCCATATAATGTTTTAAGTTGAAGGCATTGCTCAGGTATTTATTTATTATGTAAAGTTTATATAAATTAATCTTCATTTTAGAAGTGAATAAACACATCATAGAATTACTGATACCTGTTCATAGCTGGCCTTGATGACTACATTGAATGTTATCATTGATTGTCTTTTTTACAATTATATACCTTCCTTTTTTATGTATTTTCTAAATACATCCAAATTAGTACTTTGTTGCCCTTTTTATATCTTGAACTTTCTTATGTGCAAGCTATTCTGCTATGTTTAAAAGGTGTTTTCATATTTTTCTTCTGAATATAATTTCACTCAGAGATTTTTTCATTGCAGTGTGTGGGATTATGTGTTAATAAAACAATACTCTGCTTAATATTATTTGCCAACCATTTTCTTCCATTTTTAACTGCACTTTCTTTACTCTCTGACATTTTTTTCAGTTAACCATAACATTCTGAGTAAAGTGGAGATCATTATGTGTTTTGTTGTATTGCATATTTTACAAAACTTTTTATAGTGATATTTGACAAAACTTTTTATATTGACTAAATGTGACAGCAATTCCATTATCAAAGAAAATTGTCTCTATAGTGCTGACCATTGCAAATGCATATTGCAAGTGTGATATTGATGAGACTAAATCAATTTGTTTACTATATATATTTGTATTTATTTGGTATACACATTACAATTAACTAGAAATTGTTTATCTTTCCAAAGGCTTGCATCATTTTATGTGTATTCATTGACATGGTCTCATTATTTTACCCAAGCTGCAGCCCAGATATTTTCCGAGGGGGGGGGGGGTAATTTAAATTATACTTATGGAATTGCTGACTACACTTTTGTAAACTCATTTTTGGACACCACTGACATGATAAAGCTAAAATTTTCACCCTTATTATACCTGGATATCCATTATGTATTAAATAAATTACATTTGCTCTGCCCTAAGGTGGGATTATTATTCTCAAACCCCACATTTCCCTGCATTAATAATTTCTTTTGCCTTTTCCAGATTGCCTCATGCACTACTAATAAAGTCTGGACCTTGCCAGCTTTTGTGAATCTATTTTCATACAACTCTATATCTCATATAATCATTTATCTTTTTCCTTTTGTGTCTGCACTAAATCTAAGTTTTCTGCAATTCTTGAATCCTTTTCCTCCTGTGACTGCAGTAAATCTGTTGTTTTCTGTGACTTAATATCTGTAATGCAAACTCTCAAAAATAATTTAACATATTTATTATTTATAACTTCTGTTAGTTGTAATGTATACATATAAATATTTTGAACATTTGAAAAAGAAGAGTTATTCTATTTGTCTGAAGTTTTGTAATGATGGTATATTATTATCATCCATGAGTGAATGTTGAATGTATAGAAAATTTTAAATTTTATTTAAACTTTCCAATTACAAACAATTTGTTAGTAATAACACCCAAATAGACAACACAGGTTAGTAATTACACATTTCAAATAGTATTATTCTCTACTCTTCTTCAGATATTGTTGGCCTATATACTTAAAAGCTGAACTCACACCATTAGATTCTTGAATATTGAGTTTAAGGTAAACACTCTAACCAACTGAGTTATTTTGTCAAAGGCAATATACAATAGAAATTTGATATATTTATATATGAGGGTTGGTTTAAATCCTCCTAAGTCTTTCAAATTTTTTTTAAATGAGCAAGGCTAATTAGGTTTTTATTGTTTTTTTAATATTTTTTCCTAAGAGCAAGATTAAACAGAGGCCTTCATACATTGTGTATTTCCACACTGGGTTGAATTATAGAATTATTTTCCATTGTCATATGAACAGCTTCCTTGAATTTTCTTCTATTTATATTTTCCTCTTTATTCAATATCTTTGTATCATTAATACATACATGATATGCTGTGGTAGACACATCTGTTTTCTTTACTTTTAACCATTAGTTTATCTTCTTTCAATTGTTGTTAAAGAGGGTGACAGATCTTACCAATGTATTTCCATCCACATTCACATGGTATTTCATAGATGCAGTTTTTGTTCTTCAGAATTTTCAGTTTAGGCTTAGTAGAAGTAAGAATTCCTTGAAATGTGGTATGGCTTTGAAAAGCTGTTCTGTTATATTAGGCTGATGTTCTTTAATTTCTCTGCTATTCCTGCTATGTGTGGATGCACTACCATACCAATAATTGTTTTCTCTTTTGGTGTCTTTTTGTCTTGTCTATTGAAGGTTTTTTGATGACCATTCTTTATAAGCATTTGTTACATGTGAATCTTTTCTTTTTCCACATCACTAGTTTCTGAACAAACCTTCTTTTCTCTGTTCTATAGTGATAATACAATTTCATGTTTAGTGCTTCTCATATGATTGGATGTACAAGCCAAGTACTTGTTAGTGTGTGTTGGTTTCCTATACTCTGTTGTTTTTCCTTTGCCCTGATGGAATCTTGTCACAAGAACATCCAAGAAGGCCAATTTTTTTCTTGTTCTGATTCCATTGTGAAATTAATTCTAGGAAATAAGTTGTTAATGTGCATGCAGAATGACTGTAATTGTACCTCACCATGTGGCCATACCACAAATGTATTATCAACATACTGAATCCATACTTTAGGTGTGGATTCAAGTTCTTTGATATAAATGTTGATGAGCAAGGGTGACAGTGATGATCCCATGGCCATCTCTTGATTTTGTGGAAGAATTCTGAGTTATATTGAAAGTATGTTGTTGTTATGCAGAATATTAATAATTTCAAAATACTATCAGTAGATCAAGCTGTTCTCATTTGTAGACTATTATCATCATATAATGTTTTCCTTACAATAGACAATGCCTCATCACATGGTATATTTGTAAACAGACTTTCCACATGAAAGCTTACCAATATATCAGTTCTTTCCATTTTTATGTTCCTGATTAATTCTACAAAGTGCTTAGAATTCTTGTATGCCAATTGACTAAGAACTTTAAGAAGAAATCTTGACAAATTTTGACATGGTGAATTTCTAGAACAATAGGTCATAATGGAACCTTGTCTCAGTGGATTTTAGGTACTCCATACAGGTGTGGAATCTTGCTGAAGTACAAAGTTAATTTTCTTTTTTTTTCTGAATCACTGAAATACATGTGGTGTTTCCAGAGTAATGCTTGTAGTTTTACCTCTGTATTTTGTGTTGGATTTTTCCTACTTTTTTGTATTGGCCTGCTGTGAGGTTTTGTATTTTCTTATCATAATTAGTTTTATCAATTACAATTGTAGTTTTTGTCAGCAAGAAGAATGAAAAGATTATAGGTGTATCTGTTTGAGAGATTTAATAGCTTTTCTCTTATCACATGAAATGTTTGATTTCTGCTTGTGGACTTGATGTTTTTCAAATGTCCTCTTTATTCTCCAGCATACTTCTGCTTCTTCTTCTAGAATCAAGTTTTGGGTCACCTCCTCAGTGACTGCCATTATATCGAATAATGAAACAGTAGATGGTGGAATGATGAAATTCAAATCTTTTTTTAAGAATTGATAATTCAGCATCAGTAAGGTGTATAGAACTAAGATTTATCACTGATGACGATGATAGACTAGCTGCAGTATGACTTTAGACTTGCCCATGTAGATTTAAAAGCTTCTTCTTCTTCTGAATTTTTTTATCCTTTTATGTAACTTACAATATGATCTGTTCACTGTTTGACAAATTCTTGAAAAATCTTTATCTGTAAGTTTATCTTGTAGAAATGATTCCACATTTCTAATAGAACACTATGTTTGATACTTGGAAAACTGCTGAACCTTTATACTTTCTCTCAATAAGGCCTCATTTGCTCTCTGAATAATTTTCTCAGCTCTCTTGAAGGAAATAGGAGGTTTTAGAAATGATCTCTTCTGATTTACATTTACATAAGAAAGTTAAATATAGTGCATTTGAACTCAGACCTTCAAGCACCCTTCAACTATCCATACTATTTTATACAACTGATACACATGACCACACACATGTAGAAAATATAAATAATCACCAATATACATATTTTGTGCCAAACTAGCACTCATCAGGTGGTCCAAATTATCATTTCCCACACACATATATAATCAGTGCTCAGTTTATATTAAGATAGTAAATCTTCACACTTTAATGGACAGGTTTCAATCCTTTCAACCTCCAACTTTTCAGCCAACCATATCATTGAAAATCTTATGATTAAATGTCAAATTCCATGCTGATGCCACTATTATGGCATGCCCATGTTGACCTGAAATCATTCTGATTTCTCATGTATAGGACCTTATCCATTTAAATACAAAGAGGGATGGGCAGGATACAAGCTTCACATGTAAATATTTGGAAAGCAGGTACTCTTCACAAATCTGGAGGTTAATTGCAAATATAGTGGATTTGAACTCAGACTTTCAAGCAGCCTTCAACTATTCACCCTATCTCATACAACTGAGGACACTTGGGTTTTATTTTTCCTATCCACATAAGGCAAAACAAGTTGATACAACAATTGAAACTAATTAAAGAAAGTATTGAGAAATATTCCTGGATCCAAGAGACATTGTTACAACTTTAAAATTAATGAACTGTTAAATGCAATAAAAAAGAAAGAACATCACATATTGAACAACATGTCAAGAGATATCAATTAACTCCTCAAGATTGACAATGGTGTATGCTTAATGTTGTGTGATCAAGATATGCATTAGAATAAAATATTATTGAAACTATGTGCATATCTTTTATAATATTAAGTATAAAAAAAAGTATTCACTGAATATGCTCAATGTTAATTTTATAACTTTAGTTTGATTTCTATTTAGATATAGGTGCTTATTATTAAACCACAAATAGAAAAGATTCAGATTTTTACTCTTTAGAAACACTGGTCAATCTTTAATAACAGCAGAATCTACCATAAGCAAACATCAGCAAATACAAAAATATCAGAGGTTAAAGAAAAGATCATTTTCATTAATAATAAATAGTAGTGGACCCCAAGCAAAACACTATGAAAACCAATGTTAATTGTAATTGGATTACTGATTGTATGACAATACAAACCATTGAAATTTTATTACATAAAAAACATTTCAACCAAAACAAAACATTCTCTCTTTTTTAAAATAATGTTATGATTTACTGTATGAAAAGATTTAGAAATGGCAATGCATATTTTTATAAAAGCTCTTGCCCTAAATTTTCATATTTTTTTATAACATGATCATGAAAAATTCTTATAGTTTCATTATTCTGAAACTTCTATGAAATATTATTTTTATATCAAAAATGACACTATTCTTGAGTTTATCAGTAATTCAAACACTTTGGAAAGTGAAGAAAATTTTTTTAAAAAATACCTCTAATTTTAAATAGTGGTAGATTCTTCTTTTTTTGAAAATAGACATAAAAATATGTATTTGTACATTCTTGAAAATACTTGAATATAACAAATAATTATAAAAACACCTTCAAAAAGACAAATACATTTACTTCTATTTGTTTTCAAAATTTGATTATTTATCGTATAACTATCAATTGGTCTAAATTAAGAATTTTCAAATTATGTATATGGTCAAATTTATGTCTGAATTTATAAATGTATATTCAATTAAAGAGAAAGTAATTCACCTTTTTAACATATGTGCCTTATTGATTTTATAATAACTCAATGCTGTCATGTTGAGTACAGAGGGAGACTCTCAAACACAAATACAAGATAGAGACATTATGAAGATAAAAGTGGTTGTTTTATTTTTAACCTAAATTCTTATTTATATAGATCAATCTCAAGTGTCTTGGTTTGACACAGTGAAGATGTTCCTTTATTCACTTTTACATCCATTACTTTCTTACATGCATTAACATTCATAAATTTTTTTAATTTATTTCATATTAATATTATGAATTGATGGAAATTATGTAATATTCAAATTTATTTATTAAGTGCATAGATCATATGAAATTAGAAATAAAGCATTTCATGTTTTTAGCATATGTATCTTACTGATTTTATAATAAGTCAACACTGTCATACTGATTACAGAGGAAACACTCGAAACTAAACACAAGATAGAGACTTTATAAAGATAAGAGTGGCCATCTTATCTTTAACCTAAATTATGATTTGTATCGGCCAATTGACAGCATCATCATTTGAGAAAATGAAGATGTTACTCTGTTCCTTTTACATTCATTAATTTTTTTACATACATTAACATTCACAAAATCTTTTAACTACTAAGTGTTATTATTATGAAGTGATAGAAATTATGTAATGTTCAAATTAAAATTTCTATCAATTCATAATATTCACACTTAGTAAATCAAAAGATTTCATGAATGTTAATGTATATAAGAAAGTAATGGTTGCAAAACTGAACAGAATAACATCTTCGCTCTCTCAAACCAAAATGCTTCAGATTGACCTATATAAATCAGAATTTAGCTTAAAGATAAGACAGCTGCTTATATCTTTATAAAAGTCTTTATCTTGTGTTTGGATTCAAGAAACTCTTCTGTACTCAACACATTAGCATTAAGTTATAAAATCAATAAAGTGTATAGGTTAAAGAGATGAAATCCTTTTTCTTTAATTTTATATGATCTATGCGCTTGATAATTAAATTTCAACATTAAATATATATTCATTACAATATTGAGTCAATACCTTTTTTTTTATTAATGTTAAATTAAAATTTAGAATGTACAATCAAAGAAGCAGAATATTTATTAAATTGTTGGACTTTATTTACAAGTGTCAAACTTACATCTACTTACAACTTCTGACATGATCTACTTTAGATAAATACATTAAGGATTATACTAATCATTTATTAAATAAGATATTATTCCTAGCCCATATTTAAAATTTAAATAGCAGTTAAAAAATAATATGTTTTTAATTAAACACACATATTAACAACTTTAAATTTATTTTTATATGTTTTTCAATTTGTTATTTTATAATATTTTTTTGATAATTGAAGGCCTAAAAATTTTAATAAAATTGTTTATGACTTTTCATTTTCTAAGAATACATTAAACCATTTTATTTCAATGCTAAGCAATTTAACACAAAAATCTTAGGTTTCATTCTTTTTCTTAAATCTTATATTTCATTTATGTCTCTAATGATGTTGTTTGATATTTTAAAGAGGTCAACATAAATATTAAATGTTTTCCATTTAGTATGCCTTTCAATATGTTTCAAAGTTTTTGAAATATATTCAAATATCTAAATGCTTAACTACTGTTAGTCTTCAAGTATATTTGATCCCAAGTTTAATTAACAAAAATATTATATACTTTTATATAAAATTCTGCTATGGTTTTTTTTAGGATGTAGATTTCATTCTGTAATGAAACACTAACAATTAAATAATCCATTATAAAATTATTAACAGTAGATATATATTATATCTAATAACAATAATGATGATGATGATGACAATTTTATTCATTTTATTTTTAATTAATTAACTACAATTACACATCAAAATGCAAAAGAAAAAAAAAGAAACAAGAACAACAACATGATACTAACAGGAAGAGACTTGTACAAAAAATAATTCATAGTATCTATCTAATTAATAAAATTATAAAAACAAAAAAATAAATACTTATGAGTCTTCTGAAAAACATTCAAATTAGCAATGTTGCAATAATGCAAAAGAAGAAATCCATATAAAAATTAATTTAAATGTCAATAAATACAATTATGTAATTTTACCTAATTACATATTATAAGATAACCAAAGTTGCAAACATTTTTAAACATAAATAAGTGAGATATAGGCCATGTATAGAAAACAAATAATAACAAAATAACTAAATCTGATGGCATTGTAACTATATTCTCTATGACTCCATTCCAGTTAAAAGTTGGTAATGTCTTCCAACAGTGTTTTGCAAAATGAGTATTTCCAATGAGATTGTAGGATGTAAAAAAAATGAATATGATATACAGAAATAATTATCCTACACTTATAAATATGAGCATTAAATAATATACAAAAATTACCAATTGATACTTTCAACAGAATTCAATCTAAGTCTACCAAGAATAATATGCATAGTATGATTTTGTAAAACACATAATAAAGACAGTGTAAACAGTTCAACAACACAAATAGATATTTATAAAACAAGTCAGTCAAATAAAAATGTATATCAATATCAAAAGAAAAGATACATAGGCCAGATTGTAACTAAATAATAAAGAAATTGTGACTTAGATATAACTGAAAATATAGATAACTAATGTGACTTGATCAATTTGGTCTAGAATTAATAAAAACTCTTAAATTGAAATAGTTCTCAAGAAAACAATATAAGTTAAAAGATTGAATATTTTTTAAGCAATCATTTAACAAAAATTATACACTTTCAAGTCAAATCACTAATAAAAGCTTACACCTATGAAATATACATAAAGAAATTATTAAAAAGATCAACATATTTTTCATTGTCATTAACTTTGAAAAATAATCATTATATTTAGTAAAATCATTTTGATTAAGATATTTTTTATTCAAAGAATTAATTTCTTAATATAGTGTAATTAAGCTTGTTTTTAAATATTAGACAAATTTCCTTAAAAACTCTCAACCACTAGCCAGTGGTGTCTTATACTCACACATAAATTTATTAGTTATTAATTTAAAAACTTGTAATATGTGATTGTGACATATTGTTTGCTTTCTTAGTATTCTGAGATGCAGAGAATCACTTATAGGGTGACATTCTGTATAGTTTAGTTTTCAATAAATTTATTCTGTGGAGTATTTAACATTGGCATTCGGTATTTGTTCATCAACTTTAAACTTATACTGAATTTTAATCATAATGTAAATATTATTTTTCTTTATAAAATATTTGTGTTTTTAATACTTTTAATTACAGAACTTTATGAAAAGGAACCAATTATTCTTGAATATATTAAGAAATTGAGCCCAAATTGTGTATCAAATTATTAACAATAATTTTATTTTTTAAAAATAATATCATAAATTTAAATAGGTTTTAAATATCTTTTATAAAACATAAAAATGTTAATTTATGTTTATTAATAAAATTATGTATAAACTTAATATGGTTATTTTATTGAACGCTTCATAATTAATTTCTCAGCAATATGTGATACTAACATGAAGTAATTGTGTGAATGTCAAATAAATCAAATTATCACCAGAATGTTTTATGCATTTTTTCATATTAGTTTTTTCAATTAATTGATCCATTATCCATAAAAAACATTATTTCTTCTTTATCAATTTATATAATGAGTAACTTCAGTCATGAAATAAGTATAAATATTCTGGGAATTTAAAAAGTTCATGTTTACATTAATCAAGTCTAATACACAATCATGGTTCTGATTAGATAATAAATTATTTGATCTATCATATAGTAGGTTATTAATACATGAATACTTTATGGGTTACTATAAGATAAAAATAATTTTAAAAAGAATTGTATAATGATTCATTATGATGTTTTTAGATAAACATAAATCATTTTTATTAAGTCCAATGAATATATAATCAAGCAAAGATAAAATTATTCTTTTATTTCATCACAATTATCACAGCAGAACATGAATATAAATTAGAAAATAAGTAATCAAATTCATGAATAAATGATATATCAAAACTAGGCAATCTTTGATGCAGAACATTGAAAACATTGGGGCATAAGAAAATTAATTATAACTAAGACTCAACTCTAATAAATGTTGGAATATAATATGAGAGGAAATCACACAAAATAGAATTGTTTTCTGGAAGTCAAGCATTTTTTAATAAATGCTTCTTTCATCTGCTGACCAACATTATCAATTGAAATCATAGTGTTACATAGGAAATTATTTTATTAAGTGCATCTCATTTATTTTTAATTTTTGTGATGGTTAAAAAGTAGGAATAAAGAGAAATTTTGTTATGAAAAAATTATATTTGTAATACTTGAATCAACTTATAAGCAAACTTCTTGATTGGTTTAATGGAAGAGTTTAAATTCATCATGTACAAAAAAGTAGTAAGTAAATTACAATGGCAAGATGGCACTGTTTTTTTAAACAAATTACATTATTTACTCAGAATTCAGTTATAAGGATCAGGTAATTTATTTAGAAGTTTACAAAAATTTGCATAATGGAGTGAAACACAAATGTTACCAATTTGTTGCAAAGTGGGGAGTGGTAGTTTCACCCCTACAATTTGCCAGTACACAAAGCCATAAGTGTAAAACAATTTTTAATCTTAAACAGTATTTTTAGCTATACATTCATAATATTCACCTGACATCATTCTGTGTGATTTTTTTATTCCCTCAAATGAAAAAATGTCTTAAATAAACATTTTGCAGGATAGGAAGTGATCAAAAAAAATAATGGAAACATTCAAAATCATCATTTTGAAAGAATTTCATGTATACTTCAAAAAGGGGAAAACATATTTAGACCACTGCATTCCATCAAATGGACAATTCTTTAAAAAAAAATTAATTTGTAACATCTAAAAATAAAACACCTTTTTTTATTACAAATATCCATTTAGGAAAGAAATACCCCCTTGCATTTATAAGTTAAATCAGTTATTATAAAAATCATTACATCACTTGAATATGAATAAGTATATCGTGCAAAAAATGTTCATATCACCATCCTCTCTATATGCATGTTGTAATTTATTAAAAATCCATGATTTAGAAAAAATAATATTATAAAAATAAAAATAGGAGATTAGTGAAATAAATATTCAATTTTTTAAAGTGAGACCGGAAACCATGAATATTTAGAAGGAAAATATTGTTTTATATATATATATAACCAGGAAGCAAATTAGATCACTCATTGGAAATAAACATCAGAAAAGTTTATTTTTAATGCTGAATTGAATGAATTATTAACATTTCTTATATAAATCAAGTTATTTTGAATATATGCTATATTTCTTTTATTCATACTTTTTTTGATTTGCCAACCAAGAAAACATATCAAGTATCTAAAGAAAAGCATTAATTAATAGAAATATTCTAAATTATGTTCACATTCTAAAATATCGGACATAATTATGACAGACTGTCACTTAGATAAAAATAACTTAGATATTATGGAAAACAAAATTAACAAGCACAATTCCTGTATTATCTAATTCAAGATTTATATCAAATAACTCTCTAAATTACTAGTAAAGAAATATTCAATTTCAAATTTAGTCTTCATTTTGAATAAGTTTGGGGAAATTTTTTACTATTTGAATAAGAAATATCTTGTCATTCACTTTTCTTATCTATCTAAAGCACTTTTTTAAAATTTCAATGTTATTCTCAATAAAAATATAACCATATTATATTTGCTATAAACATTAGATAAATTAGCACATTCTTGATTAGTTGTGACTAACATTTAATGCAAAATATCCAAATATGCTCACAATTTTGTAACTATTTATGAAAGATTTGATATTAGATATCACTGGTTATAAACAACACATGCACAATATTTAGTAAAATTGAGTTTAAATATTAATCTGATGTAATCCACATTACTAGTAGAAAAAAGAACATCTCTAGGATTGCAATTTTAAAACAAATGTCTGTATTTTATAGTAGTTATTATGGTTATTGCATGCAACTATTATAGTGATAACTAAAGGTATAATTATCATTAATATATAATGGGTTATTACAAATATCACACATAACCATCATAAATTATAACTTAGTATAAGCAAAATAAAAACCCAATAAATGTAAAAAAATAGCAATATACTATTCAATAATAGAGACAATAAAAAAGATATTTCTTCCAAACTCTACAGCAGAAATAAAATAACAATAATAATGTAAAAATAATGTAAAATTTAAAACAAAATTTAAACAGACAACTCATTATAAATAAAAAATGATTCAATACTTCAACTTGGCTTTTATTCCTTATTGGAATCATACCAAGATGTTCTTTTACAAAATCATGTGATCAGCTACTGTACTGCAAGCTCCACCAATGAATATTAGTTATATTACAATAAATATAATTAATAAAATACATACATGAACATAAAAATGATTACACTTATTACAACCTTTCTTTTAAATATATATATATTTACAAAACAATCTAAAAAAAATACTTTAAATTATCTAAAAGTATCCAACAATCGAACAATCTCCATTTCCACTCTATTTCCACTCTAGTTGTTAAGCTGGACTTTTAACCATGTTTAAACATGGTTAAAGATTCAGCACAACCAGAGGGGAAATGGGCATTGTTAGATTATTAGAAACTTTAAAGATATAATTTAAAATATGTTTTTAAATTGTTTTGTAAATTTATATATATTTAAGAAAATTGTAACAAGTTTAATTATTTTCATGTACATCTATGTATTTTATTAATTATATTTATTGTAATGTAAGTAATACCCATTAGCAGGAGTTACAGCTGATCATGTGATTTTGGGAAAAGAAAAGAAAATTCTTATTCGTTATGAATTTACATCATTGTAAATGAGTTCAGAGTAACAAAGGATTTTTAAAAAAAAATATATTTGTGATATACAATATAAAAGTTGTGCATAAAAACAAAAATATGTGAACCATTATAAGGTTCATCACAATAATAAATTAGATTATCAATACAAAAATGAATAGCAAAAGTAGCGTAATTAAATGAGAGAAAAATATATGCATTTACACATAATATCTATTTTTCAAATTATTTACATCATTTTACTTTTTTTAAAAACGAAAAGAAAATTTTAAATGCATTTAAATTATCGTCGAAGTGGTATAATATGGTCTATTGGTGAAATAGATTTATGAAGTATCTTTGCTGACATAACATCTATATTTACCCAAATGACATTTTTGATTCTCCTAATAATTTTTATTTGCAATATAACTTGGCTATTATCTAATAATTATAATCACATTTAAATATTTAGAGATGAAAAGTCATTACCTAATATATACAGATTGGAATAGAAATAATTAACAAGTTTCATATTCTATGTAGGAAATGTTCAAGACTATTGTTTGTAGTAATGGGTGTTATAGTAATTGATATGTCTTCTAGGTTCAGCATTCAGCAATATGTATAATAAAAAACAGACAGATTTTATTATATAATTTGTCAAATGCTGATGCTAGAGGCCAAATCTTTTAACATAAGAACAGTTAGATTAAAATAATAATCTCGAGCATTCCAAGTTTATTCACAATAATGACTGTTTATGATTATATATATATAATTAAATGAGTTATTGCTTAAGTGACCATACTTTATGCAAGCACTGAAAATAATGGAGTTAAATTGAGATATGTGGATTTAACTCTCAAATCTGCCAATCTATTGTTACCCTAAACCATTAAAAGTATTTTTTGTAATTAAATACAGAATGATAAAATACCACTGCATGGCATGATATTATTAATTAGGGAGATATTACATTTTTAATTATCTTCATTTTTTATGTAAAGTAATATAAAATAATTTCTGGAAAAAATTAGTTTCCATTTAGTAAATACTTTCACATTAAGATGTTATGAAAAAGAGATAAGATGGTCCTTATTATCCTTGTGGATTCCAACCTATATGACTTTTTCACTGTAATTTGTCTAGTATTTAATAGTTTTTCAAGTTATATAATAAACAATTGACATGGGCATAATAATGTAGCTACTTAACTTATTTTAATATGGCTAAGACATTTTATAATATATAACTACAACTAAAAAAGGCAACAAAAAATTCTGATACCATTATTTTAGTTAATGAGGAGAGAAAATAAATATATGACCATACTCTGTTTTATTGGTTTTATGTTCTTAGTTCTCTTGTTTTTCAACTTTTGATTAGATAACTTACCAAGAGTATTAAAATTTATAATATGCAAAGTTTTATTAGTGATATTGTTATAACTATCTAAGGATTAAACAATTTGGCTTTACCTCACCATTTTTATATGTGAATTTTATACTTTATATTTCTTATTTTCTATAGCATTTGTACTAGAAAAAAACTAAATACTTTTTAATATATACTTTTTAATATCTTATACCGGTTTTAAAAAGAGATTTTGTTTTTAATGATGTTTTAAGTTATTAAATTAAAATGATGTGTTTGTACTGTATTAAGGTTAATATAATATTTTTAGCCTTTTGAAATAACACGATATCAAAAAATAAATATAAAAATATTTATTATATGTAATAAATATAATACAAATATATACATACACAGGCACAGTATTTTACATACATAGTGTATATGAGTCTTTACATACAATATCTCTCTTCTGTTATGCTTGGGGAATTCATGCAAGTTCACAATAGTATGCAGATAATATCTGAAAGAAAAACAGACTTCCACATTGAGATCTGACACTTCAGCTCTACTAGGGACTTCCCTTATATACAGGCACATACTTTTGAGTCTTCTTCACTGCTTGTATAATATTAAGAATAACATACTACTACCATTTAACTCTGATAGTTGTCTTAACTCCTTTAGACTTTTCTTTACAGAAAATGAACAACCAAAGCTGATTAGCATACTAATAATGTTAGCTATTAATTTTTGGTTTCATATAAATGACATTGAACTAAATAACGAATGAGAGTCAATCCTGTTCTGAATGCACCAAACTATTGAGTTCTAGATGCTAATGCTTAATAAAAAAAACTGTATTAAGCATTTTCTATAACTCTAAAAATTTTGATCACAAATTGTAATTTTTTTTTAAATTCTCTACTTGTAGAAACTAAAATGTGATTACAATAAATAAATTATATAGACAGCGTAAATGATAAGTAACCTTGAAGAAATGTAGAAAGTAAGCCCATTACTAAAAAGACAATGTTATATATATTTAAAAGGCCTATTTTTAGTAAATCTAAAAGTTGTAAACAAGATAACAATCAGATTATTAAAAATGATAGTCTACTTGAGCATCATTTATATAGGCATGAGTAATCAATGGATACAACATTTTATAGTACAAAAAATACTAATTTCTTATTAGTAACTAGCCATTAGATATCTTAGGTAAAGATCATGATTTATACTGTAAATACTTTACGAACATTTTTTATACTATTCAGACTAAGAGTTTGACTTCAAAATTTGTAGGATTTTGAATCCAAGTATACTTTCTTGTCTAATTTTATATTACTTTGTTTTGATTTATATATTTGTAATAATAATCGTTTATCTTAAACACATCTAAATCAAAAGATAATTTAAATTCCTCAAATAATTTCCTATTTCAGTTTTTAAATTTACATCGCATTTTTTTTATTACTAAAATTAAAAATAATTTGACTAATGGTTTATCAATTATAACTATTTTATTAAAAGAGCTGATGTGCAACATAGCTAATCTATAAAAATATTCTAACTAAGATCAGAGTTTTGAATATATTAAATCTTTCACTTGCCATTAGTTTAATCATCAAGCTACTTTTTTTACGTTATTATTAATGTTGCACTGTAAAAGCAATTTTTACTTTTTTAAATATCTGATAATGTGACATGTCATCACACTTTAATTTTTTTGTACCATTGTCCTTGTGTTTTTCTTCTATTTCTTTAATATACATATATTCTTCATTTTATCTATACATATACATATATTCTTCATTTTATCTATACATGGGATTTTTACTATTATGTGTCACGTGTGGTATATTAATGATTAGATCTAACTTACTATATAACTTTAATATATAGGCATATATTGTACCGGTCGAAAAACCCCCACCACCTAAATTGCAAGTTGGATCCAAACTCAGCCAAACCAAACTGAATTCAAACCCAACTCACCAGCTCAGATCAATGGACGATCTAAATCGACAGCACAGTGCTATGCGCCAAGAAACTAGCTCAATGGTTGGTGATGATTAGAGACCCCTGAACTGACACTAATATTGGATAATGAATTAACTAAAGATAATTTTAAATCGAATCATATGTATATGTTCAAGTTGCCAACACAGACAGCAAGCCTTAACATTAAATAATTATTGAATAAAAGACTTAAGAAACCAAGTGTGTTAATAAAATATTTTAATAATAATAGTAATGGTTTTGTTCAATTTTAAATGACAATTATATTGATCACCTCTAGCCTTAAACAGAGTTTATAATTATAATAAGAATGGCAGTTCCTATTATATGCCAACGAGTATTACACAAATTATGGAATTCTATCTGTCTATGCCCCCAACAAAAAAATAAAGGCAGATAAAGGTATTCAGTGGTGACGGAAATTATGATTCTTATTTTATACAGAACAATGTGAGATTTATTTCACATTTGCAAATCCATTCATGAAGAGCAAGATACGTATTTAGGGCATAAATTTAACCTTTATTAGAAATTAATTTGAGATAACTGAGAATTTATTTGACTTTAATTGAAATCACTTCATCACGAATTATGAGCATAAGAGCGGGCTTTTCTGGAACAGAGAGGAAACGGTGCTGACAATTTATGAGCTATACAATAAACAGGAAAGATAATCGCTAGTCGGTGGTTTAAGTAGTATGGCAGCTTGTATTTGACAAGTCTTACTGCCCTTTAAGGAGATGTGGAACATGGGGAAAACCAGGCCGAGTTATAACTATGAACCTTTGATGTTCCAAATATAATATAAGTGGGGGAGGAAGTGCTTTCTTCCTCTATAATTTAAAATATCAGTAATATCACCACCAACAAGCCTACGGAGTGGAAGATCGCCCTATGTCAGCAACAGTCGAAGACGATGACTTGATAGTCACTGTTTGAATAATAAAACCCAATTTATTATAGAATGTTCTACATGACCACTTGATCAAATTAATTAAAGTCAAATGAGCTTTTAGCTAAAACTATTTTAAAGCATTTATGAAATTATATTACTTATGCCCCAAACATCATGCCCTCCCTGAATCCTAATAGAAAGTAACAGAAATTTGAATTAGAATACAGTATATTTAGTTGATTCCTTTATCGACCCTCTTTTGCAAAATATTTTAACATTATATATGAGTAAATAAATATTGGTGAAATGAAAAAATAGCTGGGGCATAGATTAGAAATGGAGCTAATAATTTATTCTTAGCCAATTATAAAAATAACAAACATTTAATAATTTCTTTTGACTCAATGATTAATAGAACTGTATAAACCTAGTTCTAATGGGCAAGAATTACTATCAGAATTAATATTATATTATTTGCACAAAGTAAATGGGACAAAGGAGCCCATCGAGTCGAAATATTATTGGCATATAATTAAAAATAAATGACATTAATAAATCACACAATATATATATAATATAGTAAATGAACCGCCATCGTAAGAAAGGAGAATTAAATCTAAGGACTAGAGATTGAGAGAATTACTATATAATTTACACAGCATAAATAAAAGAAGGTTTTATAAAGATTATTACATTACAGAATGAAAAGAGCTCTTAAAGGGAGTGTAAAGTAAAGTTCGGAAACTGGCCAGAGAGTCACGGTTCATTATGGAAATATATTACCATTTCTTACGGGGCTGGTTCCTTAGTTTACATGTCCGGGTTGGTAAAACATAGGCACACATTTGGTCGATTACTTGAACAGCATTTTAATTGATTTTTCATGATTTTGGCAGCATGATTGGTCCAGAAAGGATTTAGCAGCTTCATTGAAGATTTTCAGGGGACTTCAGGAACCATAGTCAGATTCCTAAAGCTTAGCCTCTCACTATGATAGGAACACTATTTGAATTCATGATTTTAAAATGCACATAATTTAATGGCACTTTTCTACAACAAAGATGGCTTCTTCCTTCTCCAAACTTTTCAGAGTTATTTATACTGTCCTCTGAGCCTTCAGGCTGGTGCTTCTTTCATTATCAATGTTACAAAAATTACTAGTTGTTTTTAGATAAATTCCTTCAATAAGGCTTCCAAACTCATTAACTTGAATTCATTTTCTAATTAGAAAATGAATTCTTAAAATCAGAAAAATGATTTTAATTAGGAAATCCTTACATTTTAAATACTTATCTTTTTTTCTAATTAATAAAACTTTACCCATTGTTTTTGGAAAGGGAAAATCTGAAAGCTTATCGAAAGAATGTAGCTTTTAATCACTAAAATTTTAACAAATTATTTAAAAGTAAAATCAAACATTCCAGACGCAATGAAACTTTCGAACAATTATGTATATTTAAATATTTATAAATATATATGCACAATCCACGCAGTTATAATATATATAAATTCATGAATAATTTTATCATGAATTTATTAATAGCATCGATTAATTTAAACCTTAAACTAATTAATTTTAATACACATTTATAAAATAGTTTGTCTTTAAAAAAACTAGTGTGGATTGACCGTATAAAGCCCCATTGCATCGGAAATTTAAGGTTAGTACTAGGGTTTGAAGTGGGCTTATGGCTAGGATCAAACTCAGATCCGACTGCTTCAATATATATATAACAAATTTTTATATACAAATATGTAAACGTATATACAGACTAAATTTTTATTTTAAAATATATTTGTCATTATTATGTAAATGCATGATAATTTTGCATTTTAACTGTTCATTTATTTTTACTTATTTACCTGTTTTTTTTAGAAATTACCATCACCTTCACCATTATATATTTGTATGCATACGTTGGAAGAAGGGGGTCGCATGCTGATGTCTTTTTTTAAATGTCGCTAACCATTTATTTAAAATATGAGGGAGAATAATCACATTTTTTTAAGTAAATACGTATATATAAATACTTTTTATTATTTGTTTAAATAATATATTTTAAAAAAATGTTTCATTAGTATTGTTTTTCAGTATATATAATTTATATATTTAGTTCATTTTAACTTTAATAATCAATATAATTTATAGATAAATTATTTAGATAAGTATTTTTTTTTTTTTAATCAGCAACTGCAAGATAAAATCCATCTTTTTTCCTAGAATTTTATTATAACATAATTATTTTATTTGTTTGTATAATTCAATTTATCAAGCTTTCCTTTTCATATTTAGTTTTCAAATAATTAAATTTATTTCCTCATTGAAGAATAAATATTATGTCTGGCCATTTGAACATAACATAGCAACAACTAAATACAAATTTGAAGATTTAATAGAGATCTAGATATTTCAACTAATGTACATTTACATCTGCAAAATTTGATTATTTATATAAAATGGACTGTGTTTTGAAAACTACCTTCTTTCTTTTATTTTTAATGTGAATCATAATACAATAAATACTATGACCACCACTTAATAATATAAAGACATTTGCATTCTCAAATACTGCCAATTATCGTTAAACTAATTACTAATTGATTAATTGATCTATTAAAAATCTATCCAGACAACCCGCACATTAATTTGCATAGGTTTAAATCACTTCAAATTATTTAATTATTTTGCAATATATTTATTTCTTTTTATTATTTTAATTAGCCTGCTTATTACATAAAATGTATTTTTCAGTCTGATTTAAGATTTCATAGATGAGCATTTGGGATAGAATAGTATCGTAAATAATAAGGATTAGCTATACTTTTTTAAATGTGCAATTATATATAAATATTTTTAAAAAAATCCTGAGCAAAACATATTTCATAGTTCAAATATTTTAAATTTTTGGTGACGATAATTACATTGCTATATATAATTTTAAAATCATTATTTGTTTTTAATAATATTTAAATTTAAAAATAATTATTGAGTTCAGACTTTATTTTATTATATTGTTTTAATAAACATAAACTCCTCGTTTGTGATACTTTTTTAAAGACTCAGTTTTAAAAATTAAATATATATTAGAATGATTGTTCCCATCATATCATCAAAAAGACATGAGATTATTAAGAGTTTGATAATAGAATCGAACTCAGATTGGATGTATATTTTTTATATAAATACTTGTTTAAATAGTGTTTCCTATTATTATTTTTGTGATATTAATAAATAATGTCAATATAACAAAATGCATTGTAGATCGAATGAATAATAACAAAGGTCGATTATGTAAAAGTAACTAAAAAGGGGGGAAGGGGAATAATATTTATAAAGAGATAAATATTTACTGCATATAATTATATTTTAATTTTGTCAAAAGTGTTTTGTTAATTTATTGTATTAAGTTAATTTTTATAAAAAAAGTGATAAATAATATTATTCATTAATACATTGTACAGGCTTAAACCTGCATTTATATATATAATATTTGCGGGGTTCGAACTCAGACTTTCACACGACCCACCACTCTCAGTGCCATCTCATATTGCTGACCCACCTGATCACACACATGTTGAAAAGATAAATAATCACCAATATACGTATTTCATACTAAACAAGCAATCATCAGTTGGTCCAGATTACTATCCTCACACATATATATAATCAGTACTCAGCTTTATATTAAGATAGCCAATCTTTATACTTTAATGGACAGGCTTCAAACTATTCCAACTCACAACTCTTTAGCCTTACATTTCATTGAAAATCTGATGATGAAACGTTCAAAGCCCTTGATAGTGCCAAGGTTGTCATCCTACCCATGTTGACATATTAGTCATTCTGACCTCTCATGTACAGGAGAATAATCCATTTATACATACATATACGAGGGATGGGCAGACCTTTTACACACTATTTGTATAAATTAATACCTTGTATAGGCTTAAACCTGCATTTATATTTGTAATATTTGTGGGGTTCGAACTCAGACTTTCACACGACCCACCACTCTCAGTGCCATCTCATATTGCTGACCCACCTGATCACACACATGTTGAAAAGATAAATAATCACCAATATACGTATTTCATACTAAACAAGCAATCATCAGTTGGTCCAGATTACTATCCTCACACATATATATAATCAGTACTCAGCTTTATATTAAGATAGCCAATCTTTATACTTTAAGGGACAAGCTTCAAACTATTCCAACTCACAACTTTATCTTTTCAACATGTGTGTGATCAGGTGGGTCAGCAATATGAGATGGCACTGAGAGTGGTGGGTCGTGTGAAAGTCTGAGTTCGAACCCCACAATTATTACATATATAAATGCAGGTTTAAGCCTGTACAATGTATTAATTTATATAAATAGTGTGTAAAAGGTCTGCCCATCTCTCGTATATGTATGTATAAATGGATTATTCTCCTGTACATTAGGGGTCAGAATGACTAATATGTCAACACGGGTAGGATGACAACCTTGGCACTATCAAGGACTTTGAACATTTCATCATCAGATTTTCAATGAAATGGAAGGCTAAAGAGTTGTGAGTTGGAATAGTTTGAAGCCTGTCCATTAAAGTATAAAGATTGGCTATCTTAATATAAAGCTGAGTACTGATTATATATATGTGTGAGGATAGTTATCTGGACCAACTGATGATTGCTGGTTTAGCATGAAATATGTATATTGGTGATTATTTATCTTTTCAGCATGTGTGTGATCAAGTGGGTCAGCAATATGAGATGGCACTGAGAGTGGTGGGTCGTGTGAAAGTCTGAGTTCGAACCCGCAAATATTATTCATTGTAAATTTAATTTCAGTATTTTTTTCTAAATAATTATGAGATAAGCTGTACTTTTAAAGTAGAACAATGTTTTGTATTCCATATGCTGTTAGAATGCTTGTTAAGGGAGAGAAGAGAAAAACTTTGCTGATTTTTTTTTTTACTTGGATAGCAACCAGACAAAACCTAGCGGTTCATTTCTTTTTTTTTATTAAACTAATAGAAACTTCATTTATGTTGTTGCTGACCAAAAGAATGGCAAATTAGAAAGATCAACCTGGGGATTCCAGGATTACCTCCACTCTAGATGCAGTTTACCATGTCATCTAGGGCAATTCTCAGGCAAGAACAACAAGGACTAAGTCAATGTTGAACATCAAAAACTATGGCTATTTTGTTTATCAGATTAACAGGTTACTTCCATGTTTCTTTGGCATAAATGAATTCAGTATGATCTTCAAATCCTTGGCTCTGTAACAAAATAAAATCTATTAAAGGCTTTTGTTTTCATCTGTTTTTAAAAAAGAAAAGTAAGAAATTATACCTATATATATATATGATGTTTCTACCAGTGCATTTGAAAAAAAAGAGAGTAGAAAAGATTAAATTTATAATTTCATTTCAATTATAAATAGAGTTTGGTGTGTACAACATTGATAAGGGAAACAATCTCACAAGGTGATTGAAATTTTATTCATTACTGTTGTCATTAATACTTTTTTTACAAACATATGAATTTATAAATGAGGATGGAATGAGTTTTGTATATATGTATTATCAATATGATTGGGAGGTTATTGAATCATAAATCTTTGTTTGCATTTATGAGATTAAAGTTTTGTTTGATAAATAACTTCCAAGATTGATCAAATTAATGTAGATTATTCTTTTAAGATTTAATAGGATTAAAGAATATAATTGATGTGATGTGTTAGTAACTAAGTTTTATATTATAGAATGAATATATGTTTATTATATTCTTAAAATAAGAATATGCAAATCTCTCATATTAATAAAAGATATAAATAACTCTTAATTTTTTTGAAACATATCTATGTGTGTTTAGCTTGAGAATATTTTAATTATTAGAAGTTCATTATAGGCTACTTCTAAAGTTAAATATGCAAGAAATATTAAGATAAAAAAATATTGATTTGATCAATAGTATGGATATATATATATATATAAAGTGACTAGTTTGCAAATTATCATTATAAATGATGATAATGATTTATACCCAATTTTATCAAATTTAAAGTATTTGAGTATGTGTAATAAATGTGTAAGCCATTAGATTTATATATGTGAATATCCTGAAATTTTAATTAAAAGAGAAAGTCTTCATCAGAAAAATATATATGTATTTTTAAGCATGTTTAATTTTTTTTTTCTTAGTTCAAATAAATTATTTATTTTGCCTTTTTTTTTAAAAAAAAATTGGACTTAATATTTTCTTTGAAGAATGATAATACTTGCTATTTTAAAATATTTGATCACTTAAATATTAGTCACCTGTTTTTATGTAGACTACCCTGAGATATAAAATGTTAGTATTATAGTTTCACATAATAATTTATTTGTAACACAATAAAATACTCTTAGACTCCAGAATAAATTCATATAAATGATATTGCCATCACCATCATAAAATATATATAATGTTCATGCTCTTGAACTTGATTAATAATTAAGTATGTAGTTTATACAAGCAAAAATCTATAAAACTGATCCTCTGATTCAAATAATATAATGAAGAGACATTATTGCTCCTATATAAAGGTATATGATATTTTATCATTGGAGTTGGATGATCAAAAATGATAGATATTTAACTATATATATTGTTGTATATGTTTTTCTGTGTGGGTCTTGTTACCTATGCCAATCAATAAACAATTATTGTTGTATAAATAAACTAAGTGAATTTCAGGGTCATATCTCTGTTCAATATGTATTATTAAATAATTTGGCTTCATGACTAAGCCATCATGCACACTCTTTTGGTTATATAATTTGTTGCGCAAATCTGTGGGACATGCAAAGATTAATATTTTCAAAAAATACCATTTTATAATTTGGCAATGCAATTTATGTAGCATATTAGATGAAACAGACTTGTACATACCAGTTACTATCATAGTATGTATTTGCCATTCAGTATTAGTAAAAAAAAAACTGCGCAATTTTGTACAATGTTAGAATTATAAACTTGACAGCTAAAGATTTTGATATTGAAGATCCATTTTCCTTTTTTGTTATTTGAATGTCACATGATATTCCAAGTAAATAATAACTTGTGTTTGATTGTTTTTATATTATCTTTAAAAATCACAGGTAAGTGGTTCAAATAAAGCCAGAAATATGTAAAAAATGTTTTCTTACATCACTAATAAATATTTACTTATTTTCAAAATAAAAAAAACATTACAATAATTATTTTATAAATGTATAACATATATAAAAGTAATTACATAAAACATTTATATGCTTTTTAATTTGTGTTGATTGCTTACTAATTAAAAAGGTATGGTAAATAATAATTTCTAGAAATAAGGCGGATACCATCCTAAAGAGCCCAAGTGCTCTATTGCAAAATCCCAAGCTCCTTTGTTATAAAATCTATAAGTTTGAACCTAGATAGGGGATATTGGACAGGATAACATTGGATAGGAATTTATTAAGCACTATTATCTACCATTTATTACTTATTAAAGCTTAAGTATGTAGCATAAAGATATAAAAAAAGTAAATGTAATTAAATATTTAATTGTCTACTTTTTAACGGAAAGCTGCCATTTAAAATTTTAAATTTAATTATAATTTTCCAATTTATTTTTTATTTTTTTTGCACCTTTGAAATTTAAAAGTCATTTATTAAAATTTTATATATAATAAAATATTTTTAAAATAAGAATATTTAAATTAAAATAAAAAATATATATATTTTTTGTCCTTGCTTGTAGTATTTTCTAAATAAAAAATAAATAAATAAAATGTAAATTTCTTTAAAAAAGTAAAAAAAAAACATTGCAAACAAACATGTCTATTGTTTCCATGGCAACATAACAATGGTTTAAAGACTGATAGATTTATTATGTTTTATTTAAATAGTATTAATATTATGCTCTTTTTGCTGTTTTAGATGTTATAATAACACTGCAATAGCTATATCTTTTCTGTATTATTTAAATGTATTTATAAACTTTCCATACTCTGTGCAGTTTTATTTTACTGCAGTTCCCATTTTACAATCATTAATAGGGAAAAAATTAGAAGATGTTAGCATTATATGTACCTTTTAGGTAATTGCAATTTCCAATTTACTTATGAATGATATGAGACTTGATTTTTTTTAAATGTCAACATAAAAGACAATTTCTGATTGGCAGTGTTTTAGACTGAAAGCAAATTAAAATTTCTATTCCTAAAAAATGATAATATTCATAATTTTGTTTACATATTAAAGGCTATTTATGGAATATATTTGTAAAATATTTATTTTAAACTAAAAACTTATTTCATCACTACAATTAGATTTTATTTCAAAATATTTATTTTTAAAAAGACAACTTTTAAAAGATTAACTGTTATATTGTTCTAAACTGGCTTAATTTATTATTTCAATCTCTTACTATATTTTTCGGGTTCATGTGATGTAGTGGGAATAATCCCCACAAAATAAATGCAACATTTGATACTTAAATTAATTTTCCATAATTAGCAACAAAAAAAAACTTTAAATATATCATTTACAAAAATATTCATAAACATTTTGACTGATAAGTAATTTAACATAACAAGAGTAAGAAAGTGAAATACTAACGTAATATAGTAATATTAAAAACATTTAAACATAATTCATATTTCAGATATTTACAATAAAACTGAAAAAAATATTGTCATATGATCGGGTGCTGTTGTGATATTTTCCATTAGATACATATAATTTTTCTATATCTCGCAGATCAAATATTTACATGAAATAAAGATTTCTTCTTTCTTTTTTAATCATTAGCCCCTTATAATTAAATTTTTAAATTATCAAGATACAATGAAAACAAAAATTAATTATTATATTCTTGTTTCCCTATAACACTTTTATTATAATACAATGAAATTTACCATTGTTTAATTTATCGGCCCCCCATGCATATTTATCTTTTTATCTTTATTTATCTATTTTCCTGAAATATTATTATATTACCTATATATAAATTAGTTCAGTTGGCTAAATTACATCCAAGAAGAATTTTATGGATATACTATCAAATCTGAGTCCCTATATTTTCTTAGAATAATTTTCATCTACAATGTAAATAGACTGCTCTTTGATATATCATAAATCAAATAGGTATCTTTATTTTAACTAATTATCTAGTGATTACCTTTATATCACTGACATATATGTATTGAATATATATTTCCTAAAATTATTTGATTCTACAAATTATAAACCAAAATTACTTCTAATTCCCTATCAATATTAAAATGTTAGCTGTAAAACATAATATCACTTTTCAAAATATCATCGTTTCCCCTTTTCCTTTTTCTTCTCATTTTGTATATTTAGACACACACCCATTCCATTTTCATCACATATATTAACTACTTTGATTATTTTTCATTACTTATGTATCACATTACTCACATTTATTTATTTAAATCTCTAAGACTATTTGATAAATCCAAAATTGTAAAAATAATTAATAATATAGACAATCTAATTAAATCACTTATTAATTCCATATCTATTGATCTAACTCCTCTTCTTCTTATTGTAAGAACAACTATATTCAACTCATAAAATCAACATATATACAAGCATTATGTGTGATTGTTTTCTTTTTCTTTTAAAATATATGTTCTCAAAAAAAATAGTTATATGCCATGTAGGTTGATTATAGATCTATATGATGATCACTTTTGCTCTGTTTATCATCCCCCAAAGATTTTTTTTATGATTACAATATTTGTCAGCCATGGAGTTGGTTTCAATGTATAAGCTGTTATTCATTTCTTTGGTAATTGAAGTGTATCAATAATTCCTACATGAATAATAATTTGGCATTGGCTGATTATTGTTTAATTTTGATCACTATTATTATTTTCAAGGAAAACATTTACAATTTTTTTTAAAAAGTAACTAATAGTATTTTAATATATTTCTTTCTTCTCAGTCCATTATCTATTTTCTATGTAGATTTATTTTGGTTAAATATTTTCCTGGGTGTTTTCATTATAATAACCATTTTATGTATTTTCTTTTTCATTCTCAGATGATAGCTCATATAAACACGATCTTCATTAAACATACATATATAATACAATGTAAAGTAATACTGAAATTAGTATAGCTAAATTCTCACTCCTTTCTTTGCATAAGATTTGATTCACATTTACTCTACCATTTATTTTTAAATAGCTTCTATGATTATCTCTTCCTAATTTTGTTCTAGATATTTTTGAAACAGACATACTTAGCTTTCCAAAGTATATTTCATTTCCTTTGTCCTTGGTTTGAATTACTCTGATGTGGGAATGATTTAGGTAGTTTATCTGTAACTCCAGCCTAAATTTAATCCTTATAATATTTTCTTTCAGTGAGTATATTCCACAAGCAGATGTAAAACTTTGATCCTACATTTTATATTTACTTTTTCTGTACAATGACTTCAAGAACTTTTCACAAATTATTAATAGCTGATTGCCTGTAGTAGAGATCAATTCAGTTAGCCATTCATTTTAATTACAATTTTTATGACTTATCTCTTTAGAATTATCATATAATTAAGATTTATTTTTTGTTAAAAATCACAATATTTAAAGAAGTTTTAATCAAACTTTTCAAGATAAAAAAAAATCAAAACCTAATTACTTGTTCCACAATCTGTCAAACTTCAATTCAATTCTCCCTCCAATTTTAATGAAAATTTGTCTGTATACTTTTTATTGGTTAATTTCATTCCTCCTCTCCCTTTCTGTTTTAAAAATATTTACTTCAGATATGAATATTTCATTTTTTTAAAAAGTAAGTTTTCGATTTTGAAACATTTTTTTAACAAATATTTTTAGAAACTGAATAAAACACAATTTACTCTCTTGATTTAGATCGGTATTTGCAAACATAACTTAAAATTTAACTAGAAATACCAATAAGCATTTTATTTATAATATTAAATGTGCACAGACAATAATTATCTCTCTGTATAATGCATTTGGTCTAAGAAAATTAGATTTTAAGATTTATTTGTTTTAAATGCAATTATTATTTATCTCTTATATATATTTAGTTAATTATTTTACCCATCAGATCCTTTATATATTTCAATTAACTAAACCCACATTCAAACCCTATGGTAGTTAACATGTCATTATCTTTCCTAGTTTAATAAGTAAATATTATTGGATTTTATAACATTTGAAATTATACAACAAAAATTTTAGTCCCTCTTTCATTTTAGAATAAGGTGTACTAATAAAAAGTGCACAATATATTTTTGTACAATAAATTATACACATGTGTACCTGGGTAACATTTCATTTGTATCTGTAGCTCATGAAAATCTTCATTTTAATACTGAAGATATATATAATGATGTAAAATATTTTATTATAGGTGCATATATATTTTAATATAAATACATATTAATTGTGCTAAACAATTTTTAAAAAATGTTATTTCAAATTGGAAAAAAAATAAATTGTTTTACAAATTAGTGATTAAAAACTTAACTTATGTATTCAGTACCCATACATTAAAAACTTTCTAAAGAAGTTTTTTCAAAGTCTGGTTAAAAAAAATAGACCTCCAATATTGAATGGCTATCTACTTTGGCTTGTTATCTCACAAAGAGAAGATTATAGTATCAAAGTTGTCTTATCTTTAAACTCCATTTTAAAAAAAATCTATAATCTTTTCTTTTTTTATCTCATTATTTTCAATTCATTATACAGCTTCTTCATAATTCTTTTATATCCAGCAGTTCATTTTATTTTTTATATCTTTAAATAAATATTCATTTAAATTTATTTCTTTTCTGATGTGCACATCTGTTCAATTTATTTCTATTTTTAGACAACACATCAAATATTTTAAATTATTTATATTTTCTGTTTTATATTTATTGTTGCATTTTTTTTTTCTATTCCCTAACCAACTTTCTAAATATTTAAGGATTATTAATTATCCATAGCCCTATCCTATTTTTTTATATTTTTCATCTATATTTATTTGTAGGCTTGATTTTCTTTTTGTATATAATTCTTTTTGTCTGTTGTTTGATATTAATCACATAAATGTTGTACTAAATATTTGGAGTTGGGATAGACTTTTATATAAATTTATATAATTATGGATAAGAATTTCATTCACATATATTTATCCTGTTTGATATAATTGAAAGCAATAATGGCATCATACAACTCATAAGTATTTTAAATGCTTCTTTTATATATATATATATTTATATTTTGCTTCAACAATATGGTTATTATGGCAGTTTTAAAAAAATCATATAATAACTTTCTCATTGTCACTTTTTGGGCGATTTTTTACAATTAGGGTATTATTTATTTGTAAATAACGAATTAAATTATCATAACTTAATAGTTATATAAGTAATTGCAGAAAACCATTCTTCCCTTCAGACTATGAATGAATTACACAGTTGATAAAGAATTAAGAATAGAATACATCCAACTATTCTTTATAGCTTTTGATATTTAAGAGTTTATCTTTATCAATATTAATGGAAATGTCCAGTAAAAACAATTTATTAGCCAGATAAAAACATGGCATTAATAACATATAAATTAATAATCAATTATACAAGAATGAATATTAAATCTCAAAATTAAAAAAACTTCTTTTTGTAAATAATAATTGCAAACATTAAGTTAATGCAGCTTGTTCATCTGAGAAAAACTTAAATTAGACTTGTAAATTTTCAAACTTAATATCCTGTAATAAATATCTTTCAGTAAAAAAAATAAGGGAAATTTCATTTTCTTTTTCCTGAAAATAACCTTTGACTCAATCTAGTTTTTATTAGTAAAGTTTTAATACTTTTGTTTTATTCGTTTGTTGAGAAATAAACAGTGAGTTTACTAGAGACAATTTACTCCAGAAGTTTTAGCTTATTTTAGTTGAAAGTAAAAATAATTATAATGGAAAATAATTATAATTAAAAACAAGCTGTGGGGATTTATTTTTAATTGAAAATAAAAATAACTAATTATAAGGGAAATAATTATAATTAAAACCAAGTTGTGGGGATTATTTTTATCAGAGATAAAAATAACTAATTAAAGTAAGAACAATAAAATGGATTTGGAAAACACGCGATTAAGTTTTCGGAATGTAGCAGATAAGACTTAACAAAAGAACTCAGAGGGATATATAAACTGCTAGAGGAAAACATCCCACACTTGTTACAGTCTTGTTAACAGAAGTTGGATACATAAAGCTATTAAGAGCTATTTGCTGCACAACGGTTTTAAGAGTTGTTCAGCCGAGTTTGGTCGGATTGTAAGTGTTTTTCTACCCCTCTGAAAAGCTTAGGGGCAAAGACATTACAAGATTAGCACAGTCTAAAGTTTCAAATCTAGTGAAACTTGAAAGAATAAGCCAGACAAGAAGTCAGCAGCCAAAGAATGAAAATGTTTACAGTGAAAAGTTTCTGCTGTGGGAAAACTGGCCATTTATCGAAAAATTGTAAAGGGAGGAAAGAAAACTGTTTTAATTGCGGATTTAAAGGTCATTTAGCAGCCGTATGCAAAAAACCACGAAAAAAATATTTATTCAGTCAACAAGAGACAACCATTACGAAAAATAGAATTTTTTCCTGACAGAACCAATTCATGATTAAGGTTACAATATGTTATACAGAATTGCAAATGGAAATAGATAATGGGTCAGGTATTTCACTGCTATCAGAAAGTAAATGGGAAGAAGTGTCTAAAGGCCATAGAAGACTAAAACCCCAAAAGATAGACATCAAAGTAAAGGATGTAAATGGAAACTCAATAAATGTAATTGGAAAGGTAGATGCTCCTGTTAGTTTCAGAGGCAAATCTTATATTTTGTCCATTTATATAAGAGAATGCAACATAAGCCCTTTAATTGGGAGAGATTGGTTCACCCATCTGGGAATAGAGTTTTCCATAGTTAAAAATATTTCAATAGAACAAGAAATTTTAAAATTATATCCAGAGTTCTTTATGGATGATCTAAGATTAATTAACACAAACCCGATGGACATTGAACTAATGGAAAATGCAAAACGAGTGATATTTACACCATGGAAAATTCCTTTTGCACTAAGAGAAAAAGTCGAAGAAATGTTAAAAGTTTTAATAATGAGGGGCATGTTAACCCCTGTAGAAGATGCAGAATGGACCACCCTGATCGTAGTAATAAGTAAACCAGATGGGAAAATTAGATTGTTCGAAGATTATTGTACAACAGTACATAAATACCTCAACAAAGGAGTATACCCAGTGCCTAATGTATGTGAAGTACTGGCAAATTTGTCAAATGCAAAATATTTTGCAAATCTTGACCTTAACTCAGCTTACCATCAAATTAAAGTAACTGAGAATGCAGCAAATATTTTAACTTTAACTACACCATTTGGTTTATATAAGAGTAATAATTTACCTTTTGGAATTACCACAGCACTGAATATTTTTCAGGCAAAATTAAATGTAATTTCGCAAGATCTTAAAGGTGTAATGCCATATTATGATGATATTCTATTTACGGTGACATCTAATGACATTTTAAGATCGAGAATACTAAAAGTCTGCAATAGTTTAACTAGAGCAGGAGTGAAATTGAAATTAGAAAAATGTGTATGAAGGCACAATAATTAAATTTTCTGGGACATTGTATTTCTGACAAAGGAAAGCATCCTTTAATCAATAAAGTGAGAGCGGTTAAAAACGTGGAAAGACCTAAAAATGTTAAACAACTACAGGCATTTTTGGGCCTAATAAATTTTTTCGAGCCTTTTCTTAATAATAAGGCAATGGTCGCAAAACCTTTATACGAATTATTATGCAAAGATCAAAAATAGATCTGGATGGAGACACAAGAGAAAGTTTTCAAAAAAACAAAAGAACTGTTATCTTCTGACAAGCTGTTAGTGCATTTTGACAGTGAATGCGATGTCAAAATCACCACAGATGCCTCAGAGTGGGGTATAGGAGCGGTTTTATCTCACCTTATAGATAAAAATGAGCGTCCAGTTGCATATGCATCCTGAACTTTATCGAAAGCAGAAAGAAATTATAGTCAGATAGACAAAGAAGCAATAGTGATTATTTTTGCAGTAAAGAAATACCATCAGTTTGTATTTGGGCATAGTTTCAAAATAATAACAGATCATAAGCCATTATAGGGTTTTTTGGGAAATGACCAGGCAGCTCCTGAACCTTTAAGTCTGTGTATGTTAAGGTGGCAGAATGTTTTAGCTTCATATGATTACTGTTTAAAATATAAGTGGGTAAAACAGATTGCACATGCAGACATGTTATTAAAGTTACCAGATAACCAAGAACCGGTAAATAGTGAAGTAGAAGTAAACTATATAGATAATATGAATCTGGAAATTGTAAACAGTGATACTGTGCAAAAGTGGACTATGGAAAATGAGGAATATCGTTCATTGATTAACTGGATCAAAAACGGTTGGCCTAAAACTAAACCTAATTGTTTAGCAATGAGGTTTTGGGTTAACCATGATCAACTGTCTATATGTCGAGGATGTATTGTCATGGAAGACAGGGTAGTTATACCTCCTGCAGGAAGGGATAGAGTGTTAAGATTTTTACATCAAGGACATCCGGGTGTAGTGTGGGTCAAAAGCTTTGGCACATAGTTATGTCTGGTGGCCTCAAATAAATATAGACATAGAGAAGTTTATAAAAAGATGTTCACCATGTCAACGAGAAAGCGCATTACCAGTTAAGTACTATGCATCCTGGCCAAAAGCAACTAAAGCTTGGGAAAGAGTTCATATTGACCACACTGGACCAATAGATGGAAAAATGATTTTTATTGCAACAGACACCTATTCAAAATGGATTGAGAGCCACCTGGTGAAAAATATGGGTGCTCAAGAAATGATCAAATATTTTAAAACAATTTGTTACATACATGGTGTCCGGAAGTAGTTGTATCGGATAACGGTACTGGATTTGTGAGTGATGAACTAAATAATTTTTTTAGCACTTATGGAATAAAACATGTGTGTACACCACCATATCATCTGGAGTCAAATGGACTAGCGGAAAATGCTGTCCATCAAGTTAAAAAAAGTTTTAAAAAATGTGAAAAGCTAGATATGCAAGGAGCTCTGCAAGAATTTATGCTACATCAGCACACAACACCATCGACAGTGACTGAAAAATCTCCAGCAGAATTAATGTGTGGGTGAAAACTAAGAACTAAATTAGCGATATTACTCCCCAGTGCTCAAATTATTGTGTTTAATAAGACATTCAGAAAAACGTTCTCAATAGGAGAACCTGTATGGATAAGAGACATTATTTGCAAAAAATGGGTTGAAGGAATAAATGAAAAGTCAATATCAAAACAAATATATGCAATTAGTGGTCTGAATGGATTACAATACAGACAGCATATAAACCATATAAGACAAAGAGAGCTGGAAGAAGTACAACTAGATGTTTTTCAAGAAATGGGAATCCAGGAAAGGAAGATGAACCCAGAACAGGAAATGATAGAATTGTGTCATAAAACTGAAGAGAAATCACCCAGACCTGTATGGGATAAAAGAAAATCGTGCATATTAGATGATTATGAGTAACGTAAATAAACTCTAACTTCTGAAGTGAGGGGAGGAAATTCGTTTGTTGAGAAATAAACAGCGAGTTTACTAGAGACAATTTACTCTAGAAAATTTTTGCTTATTTTAGTTGAAAGTAAAAATAATTATAATGGAAAATAATTATAATTGAAAACAAGTTATGGGGATTATTTTTATCAGAGATAAAAATAACTAATTAAAATAAGAACAATAAAATGGATTTGGAAAACACACGATTAAGTTTTTGGAATGTAGCAGATAAGACTTAACAAAAGAACTCAGAGGGATATATAAACTGCTAGAGGAAAGCATCGTGCACTTTCTTGTTAACAGAAGTTGGATACGTAAAGCTATTAAGAGCTATTTGTGGCACAATGGTTTTAAGAGTTGTTCAGCCGAGTTCGATTGGATTGTGTTTTTCTATCCCTCTGAAAAGCTTAGGGGCAAAGACATTACAACTTTTGTGCTTGTTTTAATCTATTTAGTATATTAGTAAACATTATTTTTATGTTTTTGTGTGTTAAAAATAGAAAATCAATACAAAAATGTTGAAAATAAAAATGAGTACTGCATGTAAAAACATAACTAAAGCACAGATTTTGAAAACTAAATCACTAAACACTTTTATTCTTAGTTCCTAATGTTGTCATATGATTTTCTGATCCAATATGACAAATTGAGCATAACAGTTTTATTATATTCAATAAACAGATGCTTCTTATACTTATCTGAGAAACATCCAGAGTCTTGTAGCTCCTTAATATTCTGTTTCTAATGCTTAATTCTAGAGTATAATCAAATCAGTAATAACTTTATGTATACTGATAGTATCCATGCTTATATTATAAAGTATTGCATATTATGGGTTTTACACTTTGTAAATTAATTCTAAAAGCAATTTAATTGACATATGTCTTATTTCTGTTTATCATTATTTTTTAGTTAATATAATCAAATTATTTTTGAAAGATGTAGTATCACCTTTTGCCCATTTTTTGCAAATAAATTTAGGATCTACACGTCATTAATCATTTTACTTTACTAATCTGGATTAATATTGCTTTACTTTGGAATATTGTTCTCATATTCTAGTACTTTATGTTTTAAACTGTCATGTTTTATTTTTTAAATAATTCATGCTGTAATTGTTACCATATCAGTGTGCTGCATTCATAAACTTAGATTCAACTACTGAACAAAATGAAAAAGTTCTTTTCAAATGAGTGCATATTGTCCAAGCAACATCAGAATATTTTCAAATATTTTTCAATAAAAAATTTATAAATCATGCCACATTTACTGATAAATTGATATAAACCACCAAACATCACATGACCACCATTTTTTATGCTTGCTCATAACTGTTATTAAAACAGGCAAAACTCTCCATACAATAGTTCCACTCAGTGTAAGCAATCAATGGATGCCAGAAGGCTTATACATATAATCCCTATCTAGTGCCTTCTCATACAATATTCCCAGACTAGTTTCTGTCTTGTGGACTTCATCAATGAAAAGCCTTAGTTCTGAGAGTACTGTGCCTAGATCTTAGAATTTAATGCAACCCTCCAGCAGCCACTTTTTATCTCTACTTAACTATAAAACTATAAGAATAAAATTTAAAACACAATATTTTCAATACAAACTCATTAGCTTATATAGTAATATAGGTCTGAACTCAGTTCAGTACCCATACCTTTTGGTGCCTTTGGTTCTTAATAACAAGACCCACCACTGTCCTATTAGGCAGGATTTGTATTAAACCACCAAATATCACATGATCACTATTTTTATAGGAATAATAACCATGTGATATTTGGTAGTTTAATATGAATCCTGCCTAATAGGATAGTGGTGGGTATGGTTATTAACCACCAAATATCACATGATCACTATTTCTTATAGAAATAGTGATCGTGTGATATTTGGTGGTTTAATATGAATCCTGCCTAATAGGATAGTGGTGGGTATGATTATTAAAGAACCAGACACCAAAATGTATGGGTACTGAACTGAGTTGAGACCTATATGACTATATAAGCTAATGAGCTTGGATTGAAAATATTGTGTTTTCAATATTATTCTTATAGTTTTATAGTTAAGTAGAGATAAAAAGTGGCTGCTGGAGGATTGCATTAGATCCTAAGATCTAGGTGCAACACTTATGGATATAAATCTCCTCATTGATGAAGGCCACAAGGCAGAAACTAGTCAGGGAATATTGAATGAGTAGGCACTAGATAGGGATTATATGTACAAATCTTCTGGTATCCATTGATTACACTGGCTTGCACTGAGCAGCACTACTGTATAAAGAGTTTTGGCTATTTTAATAAGTTGATATGTAAATAGATTTAGTTTATGAGTTAAAAAGTCCTAAAATTTTCTAAGTGATAAGATTATTTTCCCTGAACTAACCACAAAGAAAAGTAAAATATTATGCAACTTTTCCTAGTAATAAAAAAAGATGTTATATACATCAAGTACTGAGATATTGTTGCCGTTATTTAGCTTCAGTTTTGTTTAATATTTATTTAAATAACCCAAAAGTATCCTACATAATAGGATTTTTATGAAGACTGCTGATTATTAAAAAAGGAGAAAATTAAAAATTCGAGATTTGTAAAATCTCATTTTATAAAAATTTAAAAAAGGCAACTTTGATGGATAAACTAAAAAAATAAATGATATGAATAGAGTAAATAAAAAAATATTTATTGAAAAAATTAAAAAAAAACCAAAGTGGGATTTTATAAGTTCTTAGACGGAGATAATATATAAAGAATATTTCACACATAACTTCTTATAAAGAGTTAACAAAAACATACAGATGAATAAAAAACAACAATCATTATTAGTTGATTTCGATTAAATGCAATTTTTAAGAGACTTAGGTGATCTTGCATAATTAATAAGTATGATCATGCATTGTTTTCCACTCTCTGTACATAAAAGTTTAAACTATATATCACAAATAGAATGATTATAAATTAAATAAATAATACAATATAAACTAAAATATATTTATAAAACGCCAATAATTATTTATGAGGGATATAAACTCTGACTTTCAAACTTCTTTAAGCTATTCAATCTATCTTATACAACTAATACCCATGCCCACATACATGTGAAAAAGATAAATGATCTCTAATATTCATACTTTGTGCTAAACCAGCACTCATGACTGGGTCCATATTATCATTTCCAACACATATATACACTCACTGCTCAATTTATACTAAAAAAGCAAATCTTTAAACTTTAATGGACAAGCTTCAATTGTCTTTACTCTCCGACTCTTCAGCCATCCATTTGATTAAAAATCTGAGGATGAAATGCCCAAAGCCCTTGATGATTCAATAATTATCATCAGACCCATGTTGATCTTAAGTCAATCTGACCCCTAACATATAGGACCTTAATATGTCCATTTAATTAAACAGAAGAGGGATGGTCAGAATACATGCTGAATATGCAATATTTAAATACATGTATAGTTTTTCTACTGAATTTAATGTAAATATAAGAAATTGAACGTCTGAGTTCAACTTCCTTATATATATATAATCAAAACTACCCCAAATCTAAAATTAAACCAGACCAGAATAAAAATAATATTAAAATACAACCTAAGGTTTCACTGCTACAAGCAGACTTCTCAAGTGTAAAGAAATAATAAAAAAAAAAAAACACACATTATATATACTATTAAAAACTACCCACAAATCCATTCACTTCCCATCCACCCTTAATATTAAAAGAACTCTTAAATAAGTTAATTGCTTCAGAATCATAAATTTTCAATAATAAAGACTCTTTAATTCTTCTTTTGATTTCATTTCTCTCAAAGAAGACAACCTTAGCTTCATCAAAATCAATAGTGTGGCCTGTATCTTTTTCATGGACATACAAAGCAGAACTAAGATATCTATTTTTAACTCTACTTTTATGAACCTTTACTCTTTCATTTAAACTATACTATTAAAAACTACCCACAAATCCATTCACTTCCCATCCACCCTTATAATAGATATCTTAGTTCTGCTTTGTATGTCCATGAAAAAGATACAGGCCACACTATTGATTTTGATGAAGCTAAGGTTGTCTTCTTTGAGAGAAATGAAATCAAAAGAAGAATTAAAGAGTCTTTATTATTGAAAATTTATGATTCTGAAGCAATTAACTTATTTAAGAGTTCTTTTAATATTAAGGGTGGATGGGAAGTGAATGGATTTGTGGGTAGTTTTTAATAGTATATATAATGTGTGTGTTTTTTTTTATTATTTCTTACCTTGAGAAGTCTGTTGTAGCAGTGAAACCTTAGGTTGTGTTTTAATATTATTTTTATTCTGGTCTGGTTTAATTTTAGATTTGGGTAGTTTTATTTTATATTACTAGTTTAGCTTTATGCTTGTAATATTTATATATATATATATATATATATATATATATATATATATATATATATATATATATATATATATATATATATATATTAAGCATAAAGCTAAACTAGTCAATAAATAATCCAAATTACCCCAAATTTACAATTTGACCAGATTAGCTGAGAAAATAAATTCTAAAACCCTACTGATGGTTTCACTGATATAAGCAGATTTCTCAAGTGTAAAGAGCTACAAAATAACATATTTTAACTAAACATTAGCCACAATTCAACTTACTTCACATCAACCATTAATATTAAAAGAACTTTTAAATAAGTTAATTGCTTCAGAATCATAAATTTTTAATAATAAATATTCTTCAATTCTTCTTTTTATTTCATTTCCCTCAAAGAAGGTAACATTAGCTTCATCAAAATTAATAGTGTGGCCTGTATATTTTTTATGAATATACAAAGTAGAAATAAGATATTTATTTCTCACCCTACTTTTATGTACTTTTATTTTTTCATTTAAGCTCAAACTACTCTGACCTATATATACCTTCTTACAAAAAACAAGTGATAATATACACTACTCTGGGAATAGTTTTTATAATCAAATTTTTATTTTTTGTATTATTTAATATATTATTTAAAGTAATACCCATTTTCCTATCAATTTTATTATTTTGAAACAAATTACTATTTTACACACTATTATATAAGAAGAACAATTTAAATGACAAAGAAATAAAATCATATTTTCTTTGTTCTTTACATCATTATAAAAATCAGTATTAAATAAAATACTTTTAATAAATTTATCAACTTTATTTCAAAAAGGACAATTTTAAAGAGATTATTTGAGTGTTGGATATTCTGATAAATTTGTTAAAAGTATTTTATTTAATATTAATTTTTGTAATGATGTAAAGGATAAAGCAAAATTTGGTTTTATTTCTTTGCCATTTAAATAATCCTCTTATAAAATTGTATGTAAAAATAATAATTTGTTTGGAAATAAGAAAATTGGTTGGAAAAGGGATATTATTTTGAATAATTTATTAAATAATACAAACGAAAGTTTTGATAGAAAGACTATTCCTGGAGTAGTGTATATTATCCCTTGTTTTGTAAAAAGGTATATATAGCACAGAATAGTTTGAGCTTAAATGAAAAAATAAAAGCACATTAAAGTATGGTGAGAAATAAATATCTTAGTTCTGCTCTATATATTGTGCCATTACAATTTAGTCACTAGCTAAATTTATAGTAATGTGCATGTAGGAAAATGTAAAACAAAATCATCATCACATTTTTATATAACAATAAATGAAGCTGTAGGGCATCCAAGTTCAAACCCTACAAGATCCAGTTCTAAAAGCTTTAGACAGAAAGAGAGTGGGTCAACAATTATATTCTTTATTTGTTTGTGTGTTGATAGAAAGATAATACACACAATTAAACTATTCAATTTTTAATTTTTCTTTAAAAAGCAAAGTTATAACGCATATGTATAGGCAGTGTATGCTATTGATTGTTTTATATTTTAGATATTTAACTTTCTTTAAAACTAACCTATGCTTGATCAATTCTAATATCTTATTCTATACTTCTATTTTGCTTTTCTATAATTGTAAGTGGGAATTGAAAAAGTCACAGATTTAATTTTAAATATTAGGGTTATAATTACTAAGCTAGCAATTATATTATTTAATGTTAGTTTATGAATGATTTGAAATGATAAAGTATGTGTGTACATTACATACAGAAATTTACATTTATTAAATATTGAAAGAAAAGGAAGGGTTAAATCTGTCAAATTATTTTTTTGTACAATTTTATGTTAAAAGAGGAAATCTGTTGAATCAGATATCTATTTTTGTAGCAATTTTGTTTTTGTAAATGATTGTTTGTCACTTTGGGAGCTCAAGCTGGGTGGACACTCTAATTTTGAAATTGTCTTATCTTAAGATTAGAGAAAAGAAACTCCAATTTTAGATATTACAGATATACGTAAAAAAGGATTAAGTCTATTTTTTTTAAGACAAAAGTGTCTGAAAATCAGGTGTGTGATTTTTTTGGGGTTGGTCAAAAATAGCAATTCACACTATCACTCTAATTGGGTGAGTTGACTCAAAAATCAGATATAAAAGCAGTCTGGAAAATCAGTTGAGCTATTAGACTATTATTAGATTATTGTTATAATATATTGTGAGAGAGACTTTTTAAAAAATTATTGAAACTAAAGCAGACAAACATTTTAGTTCTGCTAGATAGTTTTTTTTTTTAATCATTTTTTTATGAAGTTTTGAATGTTGAAAATATAAGAAATGATGGGGTAGAAAAATTATATGTGTCCCATCAAGACCTGACCATCATGGAGCTGCAGATCATATAGGAAAGAAAAGATGTCTTGTCTGAAAAATAATATTCTACATCTTTCAACTGACCAGAGAAATAAGATGTTTTTAAATAGAAAGAAGAAAACATTCACCTGCATTCAAAGATCAGAAAGATGAATTAATCTACTGATAAATATTAATCATCAAGTCCAATTAATTGTTCCAGCAACTGAGTGTAAAACCCAGGAAATTTATAAACATGAAAACAACTGCTGTATTTCATCCACTAAAAGAATCATGCTTGACAGGAAGAAAAGAAAAATTAATATAAAGATTTCCAAATTGTCCACTAAAGCAAATAACCTCAATAGGATCATCATCATCAAATAATTATACACTTTAAGAAAGAGATTGTTCCAAAGAAACATGGAAATTGTTGCTGCCAAAGATAGACATTAAACAAGAGAAATTTGAGTCATTAGAAGTCGCTACAAAGAACTGGTAGTATAATTTTTTTTTGCTATATTTTCTTTATGATAGCAGAGTCTTAATAAAATTTTAGCAATAAAGTGGTATATTTTATTCAAAGAACTTTTAAAGACAATTCAGATTGATTAAAACAAGAATGTCTTACTAATAATAACTTTGAGCTTCATAAATGATCTTGAATGTATCAAAATTATTTGTTCATTAATTTACAGTTATGTAATATTAATGTGTAAAATAATTTTTGTATTATTATTTTGGTTTTAAATAATATTTTGTTATTATGGGATAAAACACGCACATACATAATGGCATTTTTATATGTGTATAATTGCGAGTGAATGTGAAGTAATAAGTAGTATTAAAATATTAGATTATTTTGTTTCAAGTTAAAGTATAGCATTTCAGAGGTAGAAGAGAGGGGGAGAAAATAATTTAAAACTTGTTTCTAAAACTTGCTCTTTCAATTCTACTAACATTTTTTTTAACATTCTGCTTATATGTTAGATTATAAGGTATGTGTGCCAATGAATGAATATTTTTTTTTTATGAAATACTTTTCTTGTGGATGGAACATTTTTAACAAATCGGTTACCCCATTTAATACAATATACTTTTGAAATACATTTACGGGAAAGGAGGAAGAATTTAAAATTTAATGTTATGATTTTAAAACAGTCATTTATGATTATTGTTGTTATTGTTAATATAAATTTTCATGTAAATATAGAAATTTTTATGCATATGTTAGAAATGCAGTAATAAATATTAGTTTATGTTATCAAACGAGGCATATATATTTCATTAAGAGTAGTCTTTATCAAGTGTGATCATTCATCATCAATGGTTGAATATTAGTGGTTTAAGATATGATTAAATATGCTAAGATTAACAATAATTATTAATTTCTGAATTTAGATTTTATGTTTAGGCTTAGTCCTAAAGCTGTGGTTGAAACCATTGTCATTATTGTTATCATACCATCATCGTCACCATCACGTTTTAATTAATGAGCTGTTTAAATGTTCAAAGGCCATAAATAAATATTGATTTTATAATATTTAGTGATTTCTTAGTAATATTATAACCAGCATTCCATCATCTATTTTATGCAAGGATGAGGGAATTGCCATCCTAAATTAATAGTAATCTGAACTAGTAAAACTTATAAAAAAATATTGAAACACATTCATTATGCTAAGATCTGAGAAATGATTTATGTCTAATGAATTCCATTTTAGTTTAAAGATGTTTTATGCTTACTTAGATATTAGTGCATACATTGATATGGCTCTAAAAAGCAAAATCTTCCATGTTTATTAGAAATAAAGTACCAAAAAGGGATTCAAACCCGGTACCTGTGAAAGGTTATTAGATATAACCATGTCTAGATTCAAATAATCTAGTGGCGCCCTGCTAGACCATATTCACTTGGTATTTGTTTGGATATGCACTTAACATCAAACCAAGAAATGAAAGTGGATAAAATATACTGTTTGTATACCTGAGCAAATATTTTATTGAGTTACTAGTGTACTCACCTCACGTGATTTCCATATACCTGAACTATAATAGTTGTTATTAATAATTTGTTTATAATTATTGATATTGTGATATCTTGAGGAATCTAATTATAGAAGTATGTTTCATTTGGTCCAATAACCTTTAATATGATTGATAACTCAGTCTGACCTTTTTGTTTAACAGCCACTACTCAGGTATTCTTCTCATAATTTAATTTAAGCTACAATGCTTTTCATTTATTAGTTACAAGTTTTATATTTGAATCTTTTCTTAATTATTTAATACATTTGGATTGTTTGATCATCTTTATTAAGTTACAATGAATATTGGAATATTTGAGACTTTAATAATATTTGGATTTTTGACAAATCCAATGATATTTTAATATACTTGGATCTTATTAATTATTGTTCCCTTTAATAATGTTTTGAACTACTTTAATTTAGGTTACAATATATATCTATAAAAAATATATAGGCCACATTATTAATTTTGATGAAGCTGAGTTAAATAAAAAGAATTAAAGAATGTTTATTATTCAAAATGTATGATTCTGAAGCAATTAACTTAGTTAAAAGTTCTTTTAATATTAAGCAAGTATGGGAAGTAAGTGGAATTGTGGATAATGTTTAGTTTAAATATGTTGTTATTTTATAGTTTTTTACACTTGAGAAGTCTGCTTGTAGCAGTAAAATCATTGGTAGTGTTTTAGTTTGTATTACCTTGGATAGGTGCTTGAGTTGTGAATTTGGGATAATTTTGATATATATATATATGGTAAACAAAACAAGTTATAAATTTTGTAACTTGCTCCTAGATTGCATTTTATAATCACTAGATGGAGCTTTACCAATATCTCACTTTCACATCACATCAATCTTTGTTTACATAAATGCTAAGAGAGATAGAATTCAATATCTCTTTTGTTATCTCCAACCTTTAGACCATGGTTTCAAGCTAGTTGGCCCATGTCACTCTGACATGGGCCAACTAGCTCGAAACCATGGTCTAAAGGTTGGAGACAATGAAAGAGATATTGAATTCTATCTCTCTCAGTGTTTATGTAAACAAAGCTTGAAAGTGAGATATTGGTAAAGCTCCATCTAGTGAATATATATATATATATATATATATATATTACCCTAAATTCATAACTAAACCAAATTAGCCAAGAAAATAAACTCTAAAACACAACCAATGGTTTTACTACAAACAGACTTTTCAAGTGTAATGAAATAAAAGATAACACCTTTATACTAAATATTACTCAATTTAAGTTACATTCCACATTAATATTAAAAGAACTTTTAAACAATGATTATACAGAAAAGCTATTTTTGACAAATATTATTTTTTGCCCTTTTTTGTTGTTGGGAACTATTTTATGATTTCAATCAACATTGCAAATATTAGTGACATTTATGTCTTTTATGTAAAATTAACTAGAACCTATGATAAAAATAATTCAATATGTACACAGAACAGAAAGAAGAAAACCTGTAAAGATATATACTTTCATGTATTGAAACTATTTTACAATTTCTAACAATACTGCATACATAACAACATCTGTCCCTTTTACATAAAATTAACTAAAACTTACTATAATAATAATACAAAATGTTCAAGAAAAAGAAAAAACCAGTACAAATGTATACTATGTAATTTTTCATTCATTTATCATTAGCCAAGTATTAGTTAAATTAATTGATATTTTATATATCTTCATACAATTTAATTAAAATAATTGGTTTCATATTTCTTCGGTCTATTTACTCCTTTAATATAGTTATAGGTTTTATATTTTTTGCACAGTCTATTTTATGTGTGTATTGCAAATAATTAAATGCATTATTATTTTCTTTTGCTCATTCAGCTAATTGTTTTCCCGTATGTCCATAGTAAATCGTACTGCAATTTCCCAATTATTTTTAATATCATTTCTTATTTTATAAGTACCTATTAATTTGTCAATATTCTTCCTATTTAACTATCATGTTAATACTTTTATCTATAAAATTATTTTTAGTGATGTATGATAAATTTTAGGGAAATATGAAAGTTTTATCTATTTTTATTATTCTTAGAACTGCTATTGTTATTTATAATAGAACATTTATTAATATTTTAAAGTAGATGGTTTATAATTTAAAAGTTTATTTTCAATACTCTTAAGATTATATCCATAATTTGTGCATAATTCAATAAAATGTTCCTTTTGTAAAGTAGTTATATTTTTATCTACATTATATCTACCATTTATATGTTTAGTAACTGCCATATTTTGTACCCATGCCTGATGTGAATTTTTAGAAGTTATCTTTCTTAATTTACCTTCTTTAATGAATGTTTTACTATAATTTTGTTCTCATTATTTATATCAATCTCTATATTTAAATACTCTATTGTAACATCAAATTCCATTTTGTAAATTTAATATTATATATATTATTATTAAATTATTTATAAATATTATTTATAACATATAAAATAAGAGATGATATGAAATATAAATACAAAAAAGAAATTGTATATAAAATTATTTGTGGAAATTACAGTATAATTTACTATGGTTATATAAGAAAACAATTAAATGAAAGAGCATGATAATGCAATTAATGAAAAAGATTATAAATGTGCCTTATATATTATTTATTTGTAGTGTTGTTTCACTACACCACTCATGCAAACTAGGGACTGGTTTCTATCCACATGTAACACTTTGTAGAGGAATGTAATCACAAGTATATAACCAAAGACATAAAATAGATGTATGATTCACAAAATGCACATTTCTTGCTGAACCAGCACTCATAAGTTGATCCAAATATTCTCTTTCACATATCTTTATCATTGTTAATTATGCAGATGGAGAATTATTACAGTTTAATTGACTGCCAAACTTACTGCCTTCACAACTTTGATACAAACTACCTCATGGCAATATACTATTAATTTTAATTAGTAATTCATATGACTAGAGATTATCCATTTAATTAATAATATTTCTGTAGTGCTGTTTCACTAACCACTCTCATGTAAGATACTGAGTGACTGGTTAAATCTTGGAATTCATACTTCTGTTTTGTGTCTTTTGTCATATGTTTATGATTGCATCCCATTACAAATCATGAAAAATGAATAGAAACCAATCCCTACCATATGTGAGAGTGGTGTAATAAACAAGACTACAGATAAATTATTCATTCTATGAATAATCTCTAGTTTTATGAATGATTAATTAAAATTAATAATATATTAGCATGATGTTTGTTTCAAAGTTTGTAAGCAGATTTGACACTCAGTTAAACTGTAAATAATAGCCAATCTCTCGCTCTCTCTCTCTCTCTCTATCTATCTATCTATCTATCTATCTATCTATCTATATATATATATATATATATATCTATCTATCTATCTATCTATATATATATATATATATATATATATATTGTACCTATATTGATATAGGCACATATAATTTTATCTAAAATTATATTATTAAAATAATTGTTCATAAAAGAAAACATAAAATTAAACGTTGAAGAGTTTATTGCAGTTTGTTTTAGAAAAAAAGATAAGAATTAAATAGTTTTCTAGCGTTAGTTTTTGAAATAAAAAAAAATTACAATTAACTAATCAAAAGGGGGGAGGGGGAGTCTTGGTTTGAGAAATGAAACTAAGGGTTATAAAAGGAAGTAAAGAGTTTTTATTAGCATTCGTAAAAATATAATTTAAAAAGTTAAAACATACAAATCTCTTTTCATTCAAGTTTAATTAAAGAAAAAATAATGTTAAAACTAAATAGTAAATTGTATTAAAAATATATGTGCGTATATATGTGCGATTTGTAAATTAAAAAAATGTATGCAAAATAAAAGAAGATTATCATTAAAACCACGGCAATGGCTATTAATAAAATAAAACAACACGTTTTATTGCATGGCTATTACTAATTAAGCAATCTTCCAAAACACGTTTATCAAATGATTATCATTGGAATTTGAAAACAGATTTTTGCCGGAGATATCAGAAAGACAGCAAGGTGCAGGTATAAATAGACCTTTTTTTTATTGGACAGAGAATCAGTTCACAAATTAATTGAATGAGTGCAGTTCACAAATTAATTGAATCAGTTGAGTTAATTATACCCAGAAACAAAATGCAGTGCTGAGAAGATTTTGGGAATTCACGCCTTTCCACAGCCTAAAAAGTCCGATGAAAACAGCAAGATCTGCCCGTGAAATAATGTCAACGTAACAACTTAGAAAATCTCCGTCAGTATCTAATTGTCTCCAATAGTAATAATCATGAATAATAAGGAAACTCATCAAGGAAACGTCCCAGCTGGCTGGAAGCATTCATACTGGATCCATTCATACTGGAAGAAACAACAAACAAGAAGAAAACAAAGTGCTAAATCTATGTTCAAAATCCTAGGTAAAACATTTGCTTATTTTCGTTTATACTGTAATAGCCATTGCATTTCATTAATTCGTACGAATCTTTCAAGAGTCTAATTATATGAACTCTATATCATACATAAATGAACTATTGATGTGTGTGATTAAATTTCAAATGCTATGTACTCCTTTATTATCATTATTATGTGTGTGCATGAGTTAATATGTGCGTGATCCTTATATCAATATTATTAGTCAAAGTAGACAAATTCCCAGTGTTCTGTTATGAAAATATTCAAGAATATTTAAACTATTTAGAATGTTAATTTAAAATATACGTGTGTTTAATAGAATTATAAAATGTGTAAATTTAGTAAATAAATGTTAGTTAATAAATTATCTTTAAAATTAAACTTTATTTGTCGGTCAATTCTTTTTATCAATTCTTTTACAATTCTTTTTATAAATTCCTTTTACAATTCTTTATCAAGTCTTTTAACCACTAATTATGTATAATCTATTAGTGATTACAAACAGCTAAGCTAGTCATGGATTTAGGCATTGAGTTAGTGGCCATTGCTCAAAGTGCGTTATTTATTCATCCTTGAATAGATAGCTGGCGCCCGTGTTTATACACAAACAAAAAAAGGTGCTTTGAACTTGGTGTTGAACTCAACAGCCGAGAAGAAGTTATGTCCTGGAAATGTAACACTAGTTATATATTTTATAGCTATCGTTTGGGCATACATACTCTCCGAGTATGTTCTTCTCTGCCTAAGAGGCCGGTGTTTCGAATGCACATATTCGAAAATGGTTCAATATATATATATCATCATCATCAACCATTATCAATCCACTGCAGGATGAAGGTCTCTCCAAGTTTAATCCATCTTCTCTGATCTTTAGCTTCTCTTTTCCACAACACCCCTGCACATTTTCTTATTTCATCCATCCATCTCACATGTGGTCTCTTTCTGGGTCTTTTACAATCTCTTGGAATCCAGTTTAAAATTTCAATTGTCCATCTATTATCATTTCTTCTAGCAATATGTCCAGCCCAACTCCATTTCAATCTTTTAATTTTTTCAATAAGGTCAGTAACACCTGTTTGTTGTCTTACCCATACATTGCGTTTTCGATCTCTTCTTGTTACTCCCAACATACATCTCTCCATACTCCTTTGAGTGGTCTGAAGTCTCTGTATTGCTCTTCTATTAAGTGTCCAAGTCTCAGATCCATAAGTAAGAACTGGTAAAACACATTTGTTAAAAACCATTCTTTTCAAACACATAGGCATATTTCCTTTTAGTATCAAGTTATTTCTACCAAAAGCACTCCAACCAAGTTTAATTCTATGATTAATTTCCTCCATTATGTTTCCATCTGTATTAATAATCTGACCTAGGTATTTGTAACTGTTAACTTCTTCTAATTCTTCATAATCAATCTTTATTTTCATATTTTGAGCAAATCGATTAAACATTACTTTAGTCTTTTTAACATTTATCTTTAGTCCTACTTTTCTACTTTCATCTGCTAACTCCTGCAACATTTCCTGCAGCTCTGAAGCATTATTTGCAAAAACAACTACATCATCTGCAAAATCTAAATGACTTAAATACTCTCCATTTACTTTCATTCCTTTAGTTTCCCATTTTAATCCACAAAATACTTCTTGCAGCACTGCTGTAAAAAGTTTTGGAGATATGGAGTCACCTTGCCTTACACCTTTCTCAATGTTGATTTTTCCAGTATCATTATGTAATCTAATTGTTGCTGTTGCATTTTTATAAATATTTTTTAAAATATGACAATATCCTGGATCTATACCTTGATGATCCAATGCTTTAATCACTGAAGAAATGTGTATAGAATCGAATGCCTTTTCATAATCTACAAATCCAAAACATAATGACAACTCATATTCATTTGTCCTTTCTATGACTTCTCTCAATACCTGGATATGATCTATTGTACTAAAACCACTTTTAAATCCAGCTTGTTCTCTTGGTTGGTGGAAATCCAAAGTTCTCTGTAGACGAGTTGTAATTATCTTGGTAAAAATTTTATATAAAACTGATAAAAGGCTGATAGGTCTGTAATTTCTAATATCTTCTTTATCACCTTTTTTAAATATTAATATTATTACTGCATTCTTCCAATCTTCCGGTACATCTTTATCATTTAGACATTTGGTATATAACTTTGCTAAAATTGTTTCTATTTCTTCACCTCCTTCTTTTAATATATCAATTATAATTCCATCATTTCCTGGAGCCTTTCCTTTCTTCATACATTTAATTGCATGTCTCACTTCTTCATTTAAAATTCTGGGCAATTCGGAAGATGTAATAGATATAGGAGGTACTTGTTCTTTATTACTATATAATTCTTGATAAAAATCTTCTACCAATTTCATGATGTCATCTCTCTTTTTAGTAATAATTCCATCTTTTTTTCTTATTGCAGATATAAATTTCCTACCAATACCAAAATGTTGTTTAACATTCTTGAGACTTTTATTTTCTTCTATAGCTTTCCTTGCTATTTCACAGTTATACTTTCTTATATCATTTTCAACTCTTTTCCGTACCATTTTACAAAATTCGAGATATTCAATTCTTTTTAATACATCATTTTTGTATATCTTCATATTCCTTCTTTTTTTCATAAATTCTCTAGTCTCAGTAGAAGTTTTATTAGTCAATTGCTGCTTTTTTCTACCAGCTATCTTTGTTGCAGTTTTTAAAAGTGTATCAGTTATTTTCATATTAATTTCATTCAAATCTGAATCATGTTCAAAATCTCCTAACACTTGAAACCTATTAGTAAGTTCTAATTTAAATTCATTAGAATGTTTCTGAAGATTAGGAATATCAACTGTAAATATTGTTTTCCTCAATAATTTTTGTCTCTCTAGTTTTACATTAACATGTAACTTACACCTTACTAATCGATGATCACTTCCTGTGTTAAATTTATTAAGAACATTACAATCTTGAAATATGTATTTCCTGTTAGTCAAAATATAATCCAATTCTGCTGTACCTTCATTTGGATGTTTCCATGTCCATTTCCTTTTAACATTTTTCTCAAAAAATGAATTCATAATATAAAGTTTTTCTTTTTCTGCAAACTCCACAAGTCTATGTCCTCTCTCATTTCTATTACCATAACCAAAATTACCTACAGCAATTTCATCTTTCATTTGTCTACCAATTCTAGCATTAAAGTCTCCCATAACAATTTTAAAATGTTGTTTACTCTGATCAAAAGCCTTTTGTACATCCATATAAAAATCTTCTACTACTTCATCACTATGAGAACTTGTTGGGGCATAAACCTGAATTATCTGCATTTGGTATCTGCTATTAATTTGTATAACTAATCTTGCAACTCTGTCCAATACACCATCAATCTCCACAATATTGTTCTTCCACTTTTTATTTATAATGAATTCTACTCCACTTGTATTTCCAATATGTGTGCCTTTATAATAGAGTATATGTCCACTTTTTAAATCAATTGTTTCTTCACCTTTTCTTCTAACTTCACAAAGTCCAATAATGTCCCATTTAATATAAGACAATTCTTCTTCTAATTCTTGCAATCTTCCTTCACTTGAAAGTGATCTACAGTTGTAAGTACCTAAATAAAAAGTCATCATCAAATGGCAGCCTGGGTCCACAATCAGGGGATTCTTAGCACCCTCCACCTTCGGCCACCAACCGCTGCCTTGGTTGGTGACTTTGCAGCCTCCTGGGAATAAGGGCCATGCTTTATTTTTGTCTGTCATAATTGTATATATGTATTGGAAAAATATTTATCATTTACACAAACATTCATTCTGCCTTATCAGGCACTGAGAAGAAAGACCATGGTGTTTCTTGATCTTAAACTCAGAGGTAAAAAGCCAATAAACTCACCACGCTGGCTAATGCATGTTGGTGAGCAGCCCATCCATGTTCGTATACTATATGAATAATCACATAGTAATAACAGCTGCAACGACAAGAATGTATGGAGTGGACATTAGGAATTTGCCCTGCTCGGTTCCTTTAAGGCCTCTAAGAGGAATCAAAGGGTCTCCTTTCAGTTAATAGCAAACTCCTTTCTGCAGCCATATATATATATATATAGTGAATAATGGTAAAGATATGTGTAAGATAATATGATCTGAGCAACTGATGATTGATGGTTCATCATGAAATGTGCATCATGGGGATGATTATATGTTTATGACTACATCTCTCCACAAGGTGTTAAAAGTGGATAGAAACCAATCTCTACCTTTTATGGGAATGGAATAATGAAACAATACTACATAAATATTATTCATTAAATGCCTTATATATTCATTTTTAAGTTACAGTCATTAAATAAATTGTGTAAAAAGTATAAAATCTTTAAACTATATTAAAGAACCAAATAAAAGCGAGGTATATAAAGCGAATTGCATTAATTACAACAAACATAATTTAATGTTCTGATTATTTATTAAGTGCACAGTAAATCAGTAATTAGAAAGAGAAAGTCTTTTAACCTTTTTTCACATGTGCCTTAAACATTTGTATACTAGTCAAACAATATAGTTTTTGACTATAGAGGGAATTCTCAAACCTAAACACAAAATAGAAATGTTATAAAGATAAGAACAGCCATCTTATCTTAAGATATATATATATAATGTGGATTAGATGTGAAAAGAGTAATATATTTACACTCTCAAATCAAGATACTTCAGATTGGTCTATATAAATAATAATTTAAGTTAAAGATAAAATTGCTGCTCTTATATTTATAGGTCCTTATCTTGTGTTGAGATTTGAGAATTTCCTCTATAGTCAATAACTACATTGTTTGATTATTATACAAATGTTTAATGAGTATGTGAAAAAAAAGTTAAAAGCTTTTCTCTTTTTAATAACAACATAGTTGCATGGATATATATAAAAAAATCCACTAGAATAATTCTACCAACATTTAAAAATGCCTATATAATATTAATGATTAATTTCCTTTGCTATAGCCAGCTCACAGCATATTCTGCCATCTTGAATTTTTTTAAAAACTGACCTGAGTCACAATTTTCACAATAACTTCAGTTTTTGTAATGTTAGAGCAAAAAACTTTACATTGCTAGAAACTAGAACACCCATGCCTAAGATAAATAGTGATAACTATATAAAAAATAAGAAAAAAGAATTTGTCACATCAAAATAATTATTATTTTATTGTTTGTTCATAATTTCTAATTTGTCATTAACTAATGTTCAAATTACATCTTCACTGATAATTTCTTTGTATTCCTCACAAAATTTCCTTTCTATTAACATATAACACTTCTTACCTGAGATAATCCATACCTTGAGAACATAATAATTTAGGAAGATAAGAATTCTTCATTTTTTTCTTGCACCCCCAAAGTTGAAAAAATCTTTAGTCGTCTGGAAAAAATAAAAATAAAAATTAACATTCTATGAAAATGTAAAAATAATGAAGAAACTGGAAATATTATTACGTACCATTATAAATACAATAAAATAGTAAAATGTCATATAATTTGAAATGGGAAAACTCAAAAACCTGATAAACAAGAATGCACTAAAATTTTGAGTTCATAATTTTTCATTATTTGCTCAAAACTATTTTGATTTTAGACTTTGGATAAACCAACCTTGTTCATAACATCATCATGCTGAATAACCATTGACAGTACAGAAAACAATTTATAAATTTAGAATATGAAAAAAATTATCATTTCAAGAGGCAGTCAAAGATTACTAAAACAATTCTAAGACACATATTTATATAAAAAAATGTTTATATTCTACCTCTTTCAATATATGTCTTTCAGAGAAGCATATCTTTTCATATTATATTATATAAATATGTAAAATATTAAATATTTTATATTATTTAATATTATTTATTATTAATAAAAGATAAATCATTCTAGATCTTGTTTACCAATTGGCAAAAGTAATTAGTAATGAAGCTGTTATAAAATTCTAATAAGGAAGGCAATTCATGATCCATTACATTTATCCAATTACCCATACTTTATCTTTAGTAGCATACATGTTAGTTTCATCAATAATTTTACTACATAACTTTTTATCGAAAAACATATAAAAAAAAGTCTAAAATAGAATACTCACCAGTTGTGGGAAACTTCAAACCTGGAATCTTGGTAAAATTCTCTACATTTATTTGTTCAGTGATTACATTCGAAGGCACATCACTGCTAGATAAAGGGCTGCTAACATCCAGAGGCATAATACTAGGTCTGCTGCTATCGAACTGAGGTACATTTTTGCCTTTTCTTCATCTTTTAGCTGGTAATGGGGTTTCTTCTGATGATGAAGAGAAATATTTTCAATCACTGTATGAAATAGTTTCATTGGAGTTGAAGGCCCTTGAATCAGAAAACTGGTAGAATCTGTTTCTGAATCCATTTTTTCTATCTAGTTTTCTTCCATGCTTTTTCCTCTGTACAATCTAAAAAACTGAGGAAAAAATAATGATAATTGACCTTACTCGGAAAAAAAATCATTAAAAATTCATTTTTTGTCTGAGAAAAATATGGTGACTATCTCCAGAAGAGAAGAAATAGGCACGGAGAAGTATGATATAAATGCATGCATAGTCCTCTTAGTTTTTTTTATAATTTCAATGAACAGTCTACAAAGTATGCATAAGGTATACTTATGACTCAAGCAGTTAATTAAACTCAAACAACAGTAACGTTCTCACATGAATGGCCAATTTCCATAAACTGTGAATACTACCACAATTACATTGTTTATTCAACACATCTGTACTGTTTATAAAATGATTCCTTAATTTTTATTTTCTTCAAATCATTCTCCACATGCAAAACAAAACCACTATCAAAGCAGAATTCTCCGCAACAAATCACAGCATGTTCTGCAAAAACAGATTTATATATATATATAAGACATCTATTAATTAGCTAACGATAAATGAATGGAAAATTACATGTATTCATTTATACATTTTTTCTCTCTTTTTTGTACAAATTGTATTATTGTTATAATAGATTCTATTTAATTTTATATGAAAGAGATAGATGTGACTATAGTAGATTCAACATATTAAAAAGAACAAAAGTTAATATTTGCCAAAAAGAGCTTTATTATTATTATTGTTACTGCTAATAAAGATATTATATATTTTATCGTACGATTTATTTAAATATATGAAAATGCCGTATAGTGGAGTAAACATCTTTCCATTTTTGATGAGTGACAATAATATACTTCAGTTAACTATTGATAAATAATTATAGAGCAGCTTTTTCAGAACAATAAATATTAATTATTTTATATTTGGTAGTCTTAATGTATTTATTTTTAAATGTTAACTTTGAATACATATTTTTTTAAAATACATATAAAAATTATTTTAACATCAACAATTTTTTTTTCCTATGTCATAGCATCGGCTGGGAGGTGAACCCGCAACAACCATCTGCAACCAACTGCCTGGTTGCAAGGCGGCTGCGCTGACCTCTCGGCTAACAACGCTTGACAACAAATTTTTATTTTGTATCTAAATGACGAATTTAATATGTTAATGTATGTTTTTTAGAAAAATGCTATATATGTGTGTGTGTGTAGAAATTAACTACTATCAATATATAGCAACAACACTATTGATTATCTGAGGCTGCCTTTAGATAATTGTTGGCTAAACTTATTGAATTTGTATTACTAATTCATTTCCAACTATATTGTTATTTTTAATTCTTGAAAAAATAAATAATACTTATGTATATAATATAAATACAACATAAAATAACAATTCGTGTCAATTGTTATTTTATTTTAATTCTTGAGTAATTTTCATATTTTATAATGATATTTGTTATATTATTTAATTTTTGATGTTATTACAAGGCAGACATTTAAAATTCCATGTAACGTTTAATAATAAACAATTTAGGTATGAATATTTGAAAAACGTTTATCATACATTATATTTTTATATTATTTCAACTTGAATTTAAAATTATTTTAAAATTATCAATTTTCTGTAGCCAAGAGATGTAATTTATATTGTACGAATTAAAGTTTTATAAAAATTAAAGTGAATTAAAATAAATTGGTAAATATTTTTAATGTATTCTGCTCTTCTTAATTTTTTATATATTTATTACTTTTTTCTTCTTTGTGTACTTGTTGAAATTAATTATTTTGATATCTATACCGTAAAAAAAGTTTCACTTCCTTGTTATTAGTGATGATAAGTAGATGTCTATGGTATGGTTAATTTATTTTGACCAAATCTAGATTTAATACTTAGTATTATTTACTTTCATGAGAAGTATGTTCATTTCACAACATGGATGATTGGGCTAGATATATTTCTGAATAGTATCTAACTGTATTTTAATACATTATTAGATACAATTATTATTGAATAATTATTTAATTGATTTTAAATTTATAACTTTATGAACTAGTTTTAAAACTAGGTTTAGGCTGAGAGAAAATAAAAATTCCTTAATGTCTCAACTGAGAGTCATTACACTCTATTTAATACTACATTAAAATGTTTAATTTTATTTTTCCATCTATACTTCCAAATAAATAAATCATTATCATGAATATATAATCCCCTATGTATATTTAGCCCGTCCAAAGTAAATTGTTGCTTCTGTCACTTAAAGTTACATTTTTATTTGGTTATCTCACCATTGACAGAGTAGGATCAATCTCATCATCAAACATTTTCATTCACTTTGCCACCCAGGATTATGTCAAAGTAAAATTTGATATTACCTTTCATTACAATAAAGAACACAAAAATAATACTGAATTAATTCACTTGCTAATCAGTAAGTAAATGTAATTGATCACTTGTTATTAGAAAATCAAAAGAATGATCCCAATATTATAAGATATTAGATAATTTTCCACAAAATTAGCTGAAATGATTTCACAGCTCATAGTAAATTTATCAGTGCAACCAGACAAGTCGGAATCTAAAACTGTAAGCTGTCTTTATTGTTTTCAATTGTTTATTATGTGTACATATTATATAGATATGTGCAATGTTTATTGTTTTAATGCTTACATATAGTTTGAAACATTGCATTAATTAATCATCATGTATTAGATATTAAATTATTGATTCACAGAAATTATAAAACTAAAAAAAGAACTATAACTTGTTAAGTTTAATGTTTAACTATATTAAAAGAATCTGTGTTTGCTTATGAATTTCACTTAAAATTCCCTCTCAAAAAGTCATCAGACTTGCGATCTCTATAAAAGCCAAGGGTGAAGACTAAGCGATTATTTTACATTTTCTGAACTATTCTGGCAAAGAAATTAGTTTTTTGATGCTATTAATGTTTTTTCAGTGTTTACATATATATATATTTAAAATGAAGAATGACAATTGTACCCAGTTTAAACATGCATGTGGCTGCTAGATGTTAGTAAAATCGACTAATATTTTTATTAAATCTCATTTAACATCATAACATCATCTGGATAGTAAAGTTATCTTAATAACTGCTGATAGAGACATTAATAATGGAAGATTAAAATACTAATATTTTTATACATTGTTTATCTCTACTCTTATTAAAATGCTAATGATTGAATCATGATTTATTTTAATATTATTTCAGAATATAAAAATCTTCACAGGCCGATAAATAATGAACGATTTATTGATTTTACGAGATTCTTTATCTTTAACAACACAATTCTTTAAAACTTTCTATCCCACACTTTTATAAAAAATTCAATATTCATTATAAAATAAAAGTATGACATATCAAGCAATACACAATATGTTGTTGTTGTTTTTCTTGTTGCGTTTGCATTTTTACAGTTTGATTTTATAATATTCTAGAAAAAAAAAATACAAAAACACTAGTTTATAAAAATAAGAATATTTTATTTTCTTGAAATGATGTAAATATTTTTTTTAATTCTATAAAAAGAGTTTAGCTTTATTTTTATTTAAATAATAGTGAGTTATGTAAACATAACTTATAAATATTTACACCGTGGGGCATGTGTTCATATAATATATATATAATAATAAATCGAAGGGGAAAACATTCAAATTTATAATCATAAATATATATAAATTTGAAACATTAAAAGTAATATATGCACCTGAAAAATAACATTATAACTTTATTAGAAAGAATGGTCAGAATATGTATATGATAGTGATATTTCAAGTAGATGGAGAGAATACCTTGTTCATCTTTTGAATGGTGTGATTTTATTTGTCTTCAAGATATTATGTAATATAGTGATGAGTGTATTCTGGTCAATTTCAAGAGTGATATAAAACACCATCTTTATATATTTTATGCAACCTATACAGATTATGGTATAATGTTCAAAAATATTAAATATTTCTCAGCCAATGATGAAAGATAAATCTTCATCAACATTTACTTTTGTTAATTATCAAACTGAAAATATGAATAAATATAAATATCTTGATTATTTATTAATAAAGAAGTGGACTCAAATATTATGGTTTAATACAGATTCTAAAATGAAAATATTGTGCATAACAAATTAAAATGTAAAGTATTTTATTATAATGGCATAACTACTTCAACTAAATTAATTATAAATAGAACTATTATTTTGCTACATTTATTTTTATTAAATTGAAAGTACATCTCTTTCACCATAATGTAAAGTTGCTGATAAAATTTTACTTAAGCAGGCTTCATTATACACTAAAAATATGTTGGCAACATTAAAAGATATGTATTTGTTACATTTTTCATCTTTCTATCTGTAATGGAATGAAACTTTTACTCCAAGATCAGAGAATTTACTAATATTAGTAAGAATTACTTTTTATGTCAAGAAATGTAAAAAAAAATTATTAAAGATATTTTATATTTTATACTATTTCTATCATTAGGAGCTTACTTTCTTATAGCTTTAATATTTTGTTTAGACTTTGTGCCATTTACAGATGATTTATAGTTTGAGTTAGTACAATGTAAATAATTTATAATTATTACTGCTACAAATTGTATAATAAACAATGATTTTATTCCTTTCCTTAAGATTGACTTCAGTTTTAACTACATTGTAATTACTATTTTTATTCTGAACTAGAAACAGTTATATGAAATACAGGTTATTGTGGAAAAAATGAACCTGTAATAATCTGATAATTCATTTATTTTCAAATAATTGGTCTCTTTGTAACTCAATCCATCTTTTATTTCTCTCCTTATTCATTTGTAATTCAATAGATAGGGAATTTCTACTATGCAGGAAAGATTATAAAATTATAACTCATTTACAGTTTTACAGCTAAACATAACTTTTGACCAGATCAATCATATTCACAGCATTAAAAGAGAATGTATTGGTTAATTAGTATGTAGGTTTGTGAATTTATATGTACCATTTGAGTAATAATGCAATATATGAGTCTTTTTATTTATCCCATGGATGTTATTTGTGATTAAAAACTGCTTTTTTATATTTTCTTATTTCATCATTACACTCAGTGCCAACAACTTTGATGTTGGGTGGATAAAATATGTGACTTAATTTTATCTCGTGCTTTAAAAATAAACTTTATATTGGACTTTGTTTTGGCATGTTTGTATATATGTCTATGCTGTGCTAATCTAGTAGCACTATTGGCATGAGTCTCATCATAATATATTGCTTTGCAAGTTAGTTCATTGTAGTTAATTTTATAAATTATGTGGATTTCCTGGGTCAGAGGTAACTTATCTTTCACTGATAAGTCACATAGGTTTTGGATTATTTGCAGTCAAATCTTCATTTGATTGTATGCAGCTCTTAAATTCACAAATGCATAACCTCACTATAGGCTTGCCTCATTAGATATAGTGGAGCATTATGGACATGTCACTACCACAATCTATTGACATAATTCATGACACATTAATCAAATGAGGTTTTTATAAAACAAAAGCAACTTTATTGTTGTTACTCTTAAATGGATTGAAGGAGACAACATGACCATGTTCAACAGAAGATTTTACATAATGGAACATAGTTCTTTGTGCTGATTTATGCTGAAAAGAAACTGTCATTGATATATGGTATGAGATGAGTCAGTTATTCTTTTTAGTCTGGACTATAGAATATGAAAATACATTGAATAGAATAAAATTCTTGGATATCTACATCCAGTACTTCAATGCACAATTACATTACAAAATGATCATCAAACCTATCAATGTTTGCAGTGATAATCACCCTCATTCACACACTCCCACCTCACAAATTAGCTAGCTTTAATGTTTTCTGTACAGAAACTATCAGCTATGCAAGTATGAGGCATTTAGGAGAGATAACATTGAAAACTGCATAAAAACCTTGTCAAATCAAGATATAATCATAATTGTTTAATTGGAATTCTTAAAAAATGATACTCCACACTAAATAGCAAGCCTATGAACCATAAGCACATTAGTGCATGTATCAACCTTCCTTTTATACTGGGTGCATCAAAATAGTTGAGGACAATCTTCTTGAATAAACTCAACATTAGTTTTAGGCCTCTCCCTAATTTAAATCAACTACTGAATAATATGAAAGATAGGTTACCTCTATATCAGGTTCTTTAAATCATCTACAAAATTAGCTGCAATGAATCAACATACTATGGTGATTCTCACACAACAGAGTAGCACAGCATATATATATATATATATGCAAACAAAGTGTTTTTGTATAAATACAATTTATCCAAACTTCAAACACTTTTTTAGCAAAACTTTATTTGTACATACACCTATGTTTTGACTGACTGCAGTCTTCTTCAGAGCTATGATATAATGAACAAAATAAAAAAAAACATAACTATATAATAACACCATAAAAAAATTTAAACAATAAAAAACTAAAAACAACATAAAATCTATATATTAAAAAACTGAAATAAATAATCAAACCCAAATAAAATATTAATATAAAATAAAATGTACTACATAAATAAATAAATATAAATTATACATGTGTATTCTTAACTTTATACATATATACATTCAAGAACAACTACTAATCTAAATATTATCTATTTTATTATTATTAACAATCTACTAATTATCTGTAGTCTTCATAAACTTAACTTTATGATTAGTAACTAAAATTCTTTTAATTTTAAATCATATAATATTTATTATTTTCTTGCTCATTCTTCTTTTAAAATTAATATTTTATATTTATTATTATTGCTGAATACTTAAAACCTATAAACTTTATAATCTTTACACTTACCAAGGTTATTTTGATCTTCTAAATAAAAAAATGAAAAATCGTTTTTTTATTTCAAAAAATTATCTTTTACCCTAGCTCCCTCTATTACATATTATTTAAACTAAATATATATCCCCTACAACCCTTTATTTATATTTTTTTATTTTATTTTTTACACTTTAACTTTTATTATTATTATATAATTCTCATAAATTTATATTATACATATATATATATTTTATATACTTTAACTTTTATTATTATTTTTATATAATTCTTATAAATTTTTATTATACTGTTTTATATGTAAATATTATTCTAAGTTTATTAATTTATTTATTTATTATTTTTCTATTATTTAATATCTATAAATATACCCAAATATATACTCCTATTTAACCTAACCATTTTTTATCATCTCCAACTTATTTATAAACAATTATCTCTTTACATATTTACCTCTATATATCTTATTTAATAACTATAACTATACCAATCTCATCCTAATCCCAGAATCTCTATTAAATTCTGGTTTTATCTTTCTTATTAATATAGCTTCTTTTATTTTTCTTTCTTTAATACTTTTCATATATAACTTCATTTTTATTGAACTTTGTGTAAATTGGTGTCCTGTTTTTTTGTATGTATATATATTGATGATTTATTATCTGCCATATGTTGTTTTAATCTTGTTTTTATAAAAAAAAATTTTGTTTCTCCCACATATTTGTTATCAATCCCACTATCTAGACATTGTTTGCATTTTAGTACATATACTTCATTAATTATTTCTTTATTATATTTATTATATCCTATGTATTTGTTATCTATCAAATTTAATAGGTTTTCTCTTTTTTTATTAACTATTTTTGTATTAATTATTCTTTTGTATCTTTTATTAATCTTTATAATTCTGTTAAACTTATTCACTATGATATTATTATTTGTTTTTTATTCCTATATATCTATTTCACCTTTCTTTTTTTCCTTCACTCTTTTCATTTTTATTTATCTTATATTCTATTTTTCCAATACTTCTTTTAATTATATACACAGGGAAAACATTCATTTTTAACTCATTGATTATTAAATCTTTTTGTTTATTATAATCTTCTTTCCCTGAACAATACATTTTTATGGTGTTATTATATACTTATGTTTTTTTTTTATTTTGTTCATTATATCATAGCTCTGAAGAAGACTGCAGGTCAGTCAAAACATAGGTGTATGTACAAATAAAGTTTTGCTAAAAAGTGTTTGAAGTTTGGATAAATTGTATTTATATGATATTACGGTAAACATAAAGAAAAGTGTGATTTTGGTAAAGTGTTTTTGTATTGATTGCAATGATAAAAAGAGAAAATATAAAGAGGCATGGTTTATTGCAAATAACTTCCATGCAATAAATAAAAAAGACTCATGTGTTGCATTATTATGCAAGTGATATATGTAAATTCACAAACTTGCATACTAATTAATCTATAAATTCTCTCTCCTACATACTTATCTAGTGCTATAAATATGCCCAGCCTAATTAAAAACAGTGCTAAGTTGAAAATCTGTAAAGGAGTTATAATTTTATAATCTTTCCTGTGAAGTGAACCTTTCCTATCTATTGAATTCATATTTTGTACATATTATAAAAATAAAACATGACTAAATCTATTCTTTGTCTTTAAAGTAAAATTAAAATTTAATCTATTTTTAAGATATTAAATGTATTGTAAATAGAAAATTTAATATTAAAGAAAATGTAGCATGAACTCCAGTAGTCTTTTTTAAAAAATGCTATCAATATAAAATGTGAAATAATAAAAATTTTCAAACTTTGACAATAATTTCGTTACTATTTGCAAAGTAAAATTTCTATTTTATGTTTAAATAATTTGTGGAATTAATTTATTGCAAATAATAATGATTTAGAAATATGTATTTTTGAACATTAGTAGTATTGTTATAGTTCTAAAATATATTTATAATAACTATTTATAGTATTTGCAAATTAGAAAAATGTAATTATCATGGATATTTTGTTTTTTTATTCTTCATTGCTGTATAATTTTTTTAAAAAAAACTCTTCTTGCATATTTCATGACACCATTCTTTTTCCAATGCCAATATGTTGTTTTACACTTTTGAGACTTTTATTCTCTTCTATAAATTTTCTTGCCACTTTAAAATTATAGTTTCTTGTAAGATCATATTTTAAACTTTTATTTTTTTTTATTTTCCTCATATATTATCTTTCTTCAGTAAAATATTTATTGGTAAATAACTGTTTACTTGTATCAACTATCTTTATTGCATTATTTTTATTGATTTTTGGTCACATCTGACCCATCTACAAAGATAGTTAACATTTCAAAATAATTAGCATGTTCTAATTTAAAGTCACTGTTTATGAAGGTTAATATATAAACTGTTAAAATTATCTTACTTAATACTTTTTATATCTTACATTTCATTAACTGATGATCACTTCCTGTGTTGTATCTAATAAGAACATTTCAATCTTAAAATATATCATTTCTGATCCAATTATGCTGTTTATTTATTTGGTTGTTTTTATGGCCATCTCCATTTAACATTGTTTTAAATAAAGGATTCATAAGATAGTGCTTTTTGTGTGTGTATAAACTCTGTAAATATGTATTTTTTTTATTTGTTATCCTAATCTAATTTACCCATAAGCACTTTCATTTTTCAATGACTGACCAATTGTAGCTTTAAAGTTTCCCAGTTCAATTTTAAAATGTGATCAAAAGCATTTTATATATCCATATACAAATTATTTATTTCTTCATCACAATGAAAACATGTTGGAACTTAAAATTAAATTATCTGTATTTGATACCATCCAATATTTTGAATAGAAAATTTTTCCACTTAAGGTAATGTAAAATCGATTCACTTAATGTTTTCAACTCTACTTTTAATGAATCCATTCCACTTGAGCTTCCAATATTTCTACTTTGTATTAAAGTATATGCACATTTTTTCAAATAAATTGTTTCTTCCCTTTTTTTATAACTTCACAAAGGTTTTACAATGTTCCATTTATATTAGATAGTTGTATTTCCATTTCTTATCATTTTTCTTTACATGAAAGTAATCTGATATAGTACATATATAATTAAAAGTCACTATCGAATGGTAGCCTATATCCACAATCAGGTTCTTTTATAACCCTCTGCCTTTGGCTGGAGCCTCCTGGAAATAAGACAATAATTTACTTTTTGACTGTTATGATTGTGAGTATATCTTTACATATAAGACATTATTTACACACACATTCATACTGTCTAAAAAATAACTCAACTGATATTTAAATTAAGAACTATAAACTCACTTTGCTGGCTGATTTATGTTGATGAGTTACCCATTCATGTTCATTTATTGTATGAATAATCATAAAGTAATGGTAGCTGCAATGATAAGAACATTTGAAGTTGGACATTAAGAATTGGCACTGTTCTATTTCTATAAGGCAGGGATGAGATGGACCCTTTTTCTGCCAAGGACTGTTTCAATATTTATAACTTATTTGTGGACCATACAAAATTATTGTCTTAAAAATTAGCCTACTATATTTCATCAAAAGTACAGTAATCTTTTCAACTGGCAGCCAATTTCTCAAATTTCTCCTTTTAAACATGAGCCATATTTTTGTGAGTAAAAAATAAGACCTACTCGAGGGAGCCAAGGTCTCCAGTTTACTCTGTTACTGGCTCCACATTTTAGTTATCTAAATTATATTTTAGAGAATTTTTTTCTCTAAAACGTTGCCATTTGACCAGAGTAACCTTTTAGGTTCCTTTGTACACAAAAATTATGGCACAATCAGACAACAAGTAAGTGTGAGTAAACTTTTCTTTGGAGTACTGTTAAAAATAACTGACAGCCATGTAAATTTCTACAGATTTCTATTGAAAGACTTAATTTTCAGGGAATTTTTTGAGTCAGGGTGAGTCTGGGCAGCTTTGCTGACTGGGTGAGAGTGTCTGATTGTTGGGAGAACTTTGAGGGCCTGAATCTTAGTTTTTATATAGGGCAAATCTGGAAAGAGGTGCTTTGGGAATTGTTATCAAAATTGGATAGCTCATTTATTTGTTAGCAATAGTAGTGTTATTCATTTAGACTTTAATGCTTGCTTTTTAAACCTGAGATTTTACTTTTAAAGAAATAATTTTTCCACAATAGTAAATTGTTTCTCATTGTACCTGATCATTTATTTCAAGTGTTGCTTTATCTTTTATCCATGCATTAAATGCTGGATCACTAATTATGTCTTTTAAAATGTTTTTACCAGATTTGGATGGCTCATTCATTTGTTAAAACTGACAACATTATTCATTGCAGTTTTGTGCTTGCAGTTTAGACCTGAGATTTGACTTGATTCTTATCTACTATAGTGAAATGTTTTAGACTGTATCTGAACATTTGATTTCAAGTGTTGCTTAATTATTCAACCTTACATTCTATATTAAACGTTTTTTTCTATATTGAATGCAGAACTGTACAAATCAATAATTTTAACATTTGACTATATGGATTAGTGCTTCTGGTTTTCATACGTTATCAGGATGCTGAAACATGATGGACACTATTCAACATGCGATTTTAATGGATACATTACTCTATGTACATCTTTGATTGCTCTATAGATCTAGAATTATATTGTTGTATAACACATAATGCAAGCATCTGATTACTACATTGTGACACGACAACTTTCTTTCTTCCCCTACTAACTGAATTTTAGTTATTAGAATCGTCGTCGAGGGCGCCACCAAGGATTTCTCTCTTGGAACCTGGTCACGTAACTTTACATAAACCTGGTCTTTATTTATTTTCGAACGACGATTCACTGATTATAAACTTTGATTATAATCTCACAGGGGTTTTCCTTTAAGAACACTAATTATTATAAATAATTCAAGAATTCAAGAATACGTTGGACAAAAAAAAAAAAACTTTTAATTTCTTTTACTACTATTTATTATTAATAACCTTATAATTCTATCCGATCCAGAAAGAACTGACTTACAATTTCGGATTTTCCCTCTGTTTACTTTCTAATTATGCTTCCCAAATATTTACCATAGATTTACTCGCGCCTACACTACTAATACTGCGAATTCTAGCAGACGTGTATATAAGATGACTTATAGTATTTTTAATCTTTCCCGAAGTTTATTTTTAAACTCCACTTTCTTTGGTAAATAAATAAATTGCGAAAATCTTACAATGAACGTATAAGTGTCTTTCGTTTTCTTATACTTTCAATTCTTTCCTTATTTTCTACTAACAAACGAGTAACACCCCAAGGTTCTCTGTTACTTGGTGATGCACTTTTATACCCCCACCCTGTTGTTACTCTCTAGATCGAATAGATATTAAATAATTTAAATACAGTTATTCCAATATTTCATAAAAAATATTGAACAAAAATTAACATTAATAGATTGCAATATTAAACAAATTTATTTCCCCCCTCTATTGTTGAAACATTCGTAATAAACATAATAAATGAAACTTAAATTAAAAATAAAGTTCTATTATGCTTTACTTAGAGTTCTCATTAATTAAAAGTTTATAATTATCCTGATCGATCACAGCGGAGTGGCCTGATTTTCATAGGTTTTACATTCCATTGGTCGTGCCTTTGTCCTTGTACATGTGAATTCCATGCATGTTCCTTTGGTTGTCCGGCTAGCAATATCCGTTTCTTCCATTCCATAACTCTCTCGATAGCTTCATTCAGATGGAGTGGCGGTCAATTCCCCAAAGGGGAAGGTTGTGATAACTTTAGCCGCTATACATTTGACAAGAGTCCGCAAAAATTAACTTTCAATAATAATAATTTTTATTGTTCGAAACACAGCTGCTTTCTTTATTGTCCTTGCTGGTCTCTAAAAGTCAAGTCAACTGATCTCTCTAAAAGCGATCTTATCTCCACTCTTTCTTATCTTTTTTTTTTTTTAATTAATTAGCGTAATAGCAATTACTAACCAAATATTTTTACTTTGTGAAAGTTTCAACAATAGAGTATAATTACTACCAAGAATCTAATTTTGTTTTCTTTTCCCCACCCTTTTATCTCTCGAATTTTTCTCCCTTTTAATTAAACACTTTTAACATTTTTTTTTTTTTTTTTAATAAATTATATTCAATTTTATTTGTTTATTTCAAAATAAAAGTTCAAAATTTTTTTACCCTTTCCATTAAATCAAAACCATTTGTTAATTAATTTTTTTTTTCATTTTACAAACTATTTAACTTCAAAATATTTATGACAAATTATAAATATGTGAGCTTATATATATATGAGCTGACTTAAAATATCAGCTCAACATATACATTAAAGTTTTTGATTTTGGAAAGTAATAATGAATTTTTTATGCAAGGCATTGGAAATCCTGGAGATTTGCACTGTGATTTTAAATTTAGCAATTATTAGGACATTGGATTGTTAACAGTTGTACCCCATCATATGGATTGTGCCTCTAGTTTTATCATTTGATTTTTACCAATAGTTAAGCACCTCATGGATTAAGGCTTCTAGTTTTTTATAAGTTGTCTGGAAGCTGAAACATGATGGACAAAACTAAAGTTCCCAAAGAGTTCAACTGTGATTTGAACATTGGATTGGGGCTACTGTGTCACTCATCTTTGTGGTCTTGAGAACTGAGTCTATTGCTTGGAGAGATCCCAGGGCTTGATTCCTGGTCTTGGAGGGGGCTGGGATGTGGGTATATTGGGTTCTAATATGAGCTTCAGATGAGAGAGTCTGGAACTTGGGAAAATTCCTGGGGCCTGAACTCTGGTTCTTACAAGGAGGCTGGGATGTGAAGTGCTATGGGGATTAGTATGGGTTTCATCTTTCTCATCTTCAGGGCAGTGGAGATGACATGATGCATTGTGGGCTGGTTATTAAAGTATCTGATAATCTGTAGATGGCATATGATATAAGCATGTGAGATTTACATTTTTGATTAGTTCTTCAACATTGCTTGTCTTGGCTGTGAAGATGAGACAATTTCATGCTTGGGTGACTCAGGCCAGAGAGTTCTACTATGGTTTAAACTTCAAATCAGGGCTGTTGTGTCACTCATCTCTGCCATCTGGATGACAGGTTCTGATACTTGGAAGGTCTCACAAGCCTGGATTTTGGAGGGAATCTGGTTGCTGTGGGGATTAGTAAGGGCATTGGATGAGAGAGTCTGAGCTTTGGAAATATCCCAAGGCCTGGTTCTTAGTCCTTAGGAGGGGGGTTGGGACATGGGTGCTGCAGGGATTAGTACGAGTTTTCTGTTTCTCATCTGGATGGTGGGGATGATGTGGTTCTTGGAAGCTGTGATCTACCTAGTTGACATTAAGGCCAGAGGTTACTTAGTAAACTATGAAAGAAGCTATGAATGGCAAGATATATGCATATACAATTCAAGGTTTTTCTGTTCACTTGGTAAATCAAGTTCTGCATTGTAAATCATAGTTTGAATCTTGTATATCACTACATATAACATGTAAATTCAAAGATTAATATTATGTTAATAAATCATATTTTGAGAAAAAAAAATAAAAATAATATCATTATTAATAATGACTATTCTACATTTAATAACAATTTATTTCAATTTGCTTTGAACCTATTTTTATAACATATATTCTCAAATTCCTTTTAATGTTCTGGATAGATTATTTCTACAGTGGCTAGGATTCAATCTTTTATAAATTCCCCTTCACAAAATGGTTGTTTGTTTTTTTTTTGGCTTTTTTTTTTAAATAACTTATTTGATGAATCAAATGGTTTCATTTTTTTTTTTTTTTTTTTTTGGCTTTTTTTGAAATAACTTATTTGATGAATCTTCTTTTTAGTTTTTCTATTTTAATATTTCTTTTCTTTATTAACTGAAATGCTTTTCAAACATATCAGGCACATCAATTTGCTATTTGTTTCTATTAAAAAATATGCATTGGTCCATTTTTTGTGATTGTTTGTGTCATTTTTGCTTATTTTGTTTTATGTAAGCTATCCTAATAAAAAAAAAAAAAAAGGCAAAATAATAATAATAAAATGATGTAAAATTCGAGTTTTATTTTTGGTAGTTATACATTCATCTGTAAAACGGACTATAAAAACAAACAAAGTGCTATACTCAGATAGCTTATACATTATAAAGAAATTGCTGGAATATTGCATTTCTGATAGAATGAAGTGGAATTATTATAAAGGATGGACAGAGAAAAATATATACTTGAGAAAATAAATATTTTATCTTATTTAACTCTTAATTTAATATCTGCATGACTTTATATACATATACAAGTTTTATACAGATCCATTTTATATACACCTGTCAAAATGTCTCAAGATTCAATTGAGAGCTTTTGAGGACCAGACTTGGCCTAAAGGCCAGAGGTTCCCGACTGTTTAAGGTTTCAAAGAGGAATCAAAAGTTATTTTTTAGGTAAAAAGCAAATTTCCTTCTTCAGTCTACTAAAAAATTAAATCAATATTTATTATCAAGAAGAAAATATTATCATCATCACCATCAACCATTATCAATCCCCTGCAAGATGAAAGTCTCTCCAAATTCATCCATCTTCTCTAATCTTTAGCTTCTCTTCTTCACATCACCCCTGCACTCTTTCTTATTTCATCCATCCCAGAAGTGGTCTCATTCTGGGTCTTTTACAATCTCTTGGAATCCAGTTTAAGATTTCAATTGTCCATCTATTATCATCTCTTCTAGCATTATGTTCAGCTCAGCTCCACTTCAGTCTTTTAATTTTTTCAATGAAGTCAGTAACACCTGTTTGTTCTTTTACCCATGTATTGCATTTTTGATCTCTTCTTGTTACTAACAACATGCATCTGTCCATACTTCTTTGAATGGTCTGAAGTCTCTGTATTGCTCTTCTATTAGATGTCCAAGTCTCAGATCCATAAGGAAGAACTGGTAAAACACATTTATTAAAAACCTGCCTTTTTCAACACGTAGACATATTTCCTTTTAGTATCAAATTATTTCTACAAAAGCACTCCAAACACATTTAATTCTATGATTAATTTCATCCATTATGTTTCCATCTGTATTAATAATCTGACCAAGGTATTTGTAACTGTTAACTTGTTCTAACTCATCATAATCAATCTTTATTTTCATATTTTGAGAAAATACATTAAACATTACTTTAGTCTTTTTAACATTTATCTTTAGTCCTACTTTTCTACTTTCATCTGATAACTCCTGCAACATTTCCTGCAATTCTAAAGCATTATTTGCAAAAACAACTGCATCATCTGCAAAATCTAAATAACTTAAATTATCTCCATTTGCTTTCACTTTTTAGCTTCCCATTTTAATCCACAAAATACTTATTGTAGCATTGCTATAAAAAGATTCGGAGATATGGAGTCACTCTGTCTTACACCCTTCTCAAATGTTGACCCTCCCAGTATTCTTATGTGATCTAATTGTTGATGTTGCATTTTTATAAATATTCCTTAAAATATGACAATATGCTGGATCTATACCTTGATGATCCAATGTTTTAATCACTGAAGAAATATGTATAGAATCAAATGCCTTTTCATAATCTACAAATCCAAAACATAATAGCAACTCATAATCATTTGCCCTTTCTATAACTTTTCTCAATACCTGGATATGATCTACTGTACTAAAACCACTTTTAAATCAAGCTTGATCTTTTAGTTGGTGGAAATCCAATGTTCTCTGTAGATGAGTTGTAATTATCTTGGTAAATTTTTTATATAAACTGATAAAAAGCTGATAGGTCTGTAATTTTTAATAAAACTCTTTATCAACCTTTTTTAAATATTAATATTAATACTGCATTGTTACAATCATCTGGTATATCTTTATCATTTAGACATTTGGTATATAACTTTGCTAAAAAAATTCTATTTCTTCACCTGCTTCTTTTAATGATCAATTAAAATTGCATTATTACCTGGAGCCTTTCCTTTCTTCATACATTTAATTGTAAGTCTCACTTCTTTATTTAAAATTCTGGGCAATTCAGAAGATATAGTAGATATAGGAGGTACATGTTCTTTATTACTATATAATTCTTGATAGAAGTCTTACCATCTCATGATGTCATCTCTCCTTTTAATAATAATTCCATCTTTTTTTTATTACAGATATAAATTTCCTACCAATACCAAAATGTTGTTTTACATTCTTGGCATTTTTATTCTCTTCTACAGATTTCCTTGCTAGTTCACAGTTATATTTTCTTATATCATTTTCAACTCTTTTCCGCACCATTTTACAAAATTTGAAATATTCAATCTTTTTTAATGCACCATTTTTGTATATTTTCATATTCTTTCTTTTCTTCATAAATTCTCTAGTCTCAGTGGAAATTTTATTGTTCAATTGCTGCTTTTTTCTACTAGCTATCTTTGTTGCAGTTTTTAAAGTATATCAGTTATTTTCATATTAATTTCATTCAAATCTGAATCATGTTCAAAATCTACTAATACTTGAAACTGATTTGTAAGTTCTAATTTAAATTCATTAGAATGTTTCTGAAGATTAGGAATATCAACTGTAAATATTGTTTTTCTTAATAATTTTTGTCTCTCTAGTTTTACATTAACATGTATCTTACATCTTACTAATCGATGATCACTTCCTGTGTTAAATTTATTAAGAACATTACAATCTTGAAATGTGTATTTTCTGTTAGTCAAAATATAATCTAATTCTGCTGTACCTTTATTTAGATGCTTCCATGTCCATTTTTTTAAACATTTTTCTCAAAACAATAATTCATAATATAAAGTTTTTCTTTTTCTGCAAAAAAAAAAAAAAAAGAGAGGAATATAAAGATCAATTAATGTTATTCAAAGAAAGTAATTTTATTTAATTGCTAATTATAATGTTAAACAGTATGTGTATTAATATGAATTGTATCTTGATGGATTTTCTGTTTGATTATAAAATTATTAAATTGTAATGTCTATATAATATTAGAGCCTAAAGTTTTAAATTATATAAAAAGGGATAGTGTATATTAATGAATCACTGTTAGCTTAAGAAATAAAGCTGGATACTTTCATACACTATTATTTGAATATATAATGTCTACATAATATATAATTCAGAATATCATGACATCTAATGCAAGAACAAACACATATATTACAAATTTAATCTTTATCAGCTTAATTAACTAATGCATCTTTCTTTTTTGTTTTCATTGCAATTATTGAAATTTATATGTTTGATGTCAGTAGTTTGCATAATCATCATACTCTCCATTGGTACAACTCACAATTTTATTAAATTATATCTTTTTTTATTTTCTTATTACACCATATATAGGAGTATATAAGTACTGCACTAAATTGTGTCTTTTAATTAAGTGACGTAGCCATTATCTCACCATAATATATATTTTGATCATGATTTTTAGTGGAAGATTCCATTACTATATATATATATATGTAATAATATTAGAATTTGATGTCTGTATTTCTTCAAAGCAATATACGTAATTATATAATTGAATATGTATAAATACAATAATCAGATATATTTTAAAAACTTTATCCACTTAGGAGTGCTTTTGTCTATCCTCGTAGTCTTTGTCAACTAAAACATTGAAAGGCTAGCCTTATCACAATTCTGTGATCTTAACATTTGCTGCCTGCTTGTTAATTAAGTCATGTTTGTATTTGTATATTACTATAGCTTTTTTTTTTATTTTGTTGTTATTTTTTCCAATTTGCAATATTTCAATGTTGTTGTAATTAAAGTTAAAACCATAAGTACATGAATTATGGTCTGAAAAACGGATGCTGAAACATTATTATCTACTTTGCAATTTTGATTTGATTTCTGAACTCTTTTCAACAACAGCAAGTGTTCTTCAGTTCTTTTTTCCAATGTACATCTTAATTCATCCATATATCTACTGCCACTCCTATTGCCACTCCTACATATCCATTTATAAATGATATAATTTTTATGTATAAATGAGGTTTTATCTTTAGAATTATTTATTAATTTGTTTAATTAATAACCTGTATATTTATACTTTACGTTTGTCGTCAATATAATAATATTAAATCGTGCTTTCACACTTCCAACTTAAAGCTATAACAAGCTTTACATTGGAAGTGTGAAAGCACGATTTTATATTATTAATTTGTTTAATGTAGAATGAGTCTAAAATGCAATATCATATATACCTTTATAAATCTTTTTTATAAAATTTACTTCATTTTTCGAAATATATGGTATTGATATCCATAGTTTTTGTTAGCAGAAAGATCAATATTATTATTCAAATTTTTATTCTTATATCTTGTATTAAAGTCTCTAATAATATTATATATATGATTATAATTGTAACAACATTTAACAATTTATTCAAATATATTTCAATATTTTTGCCTTTATCCAATGAATAATTGCAAAGACTGTTATTTCTAAATAAGAAAGATTTCAAACCTGCCATTTTATGTGACACTGGCACTCTTGATTTATATAAAATATGACCACTTTTTACATTTGGTTTAATGGTCATAACTAGAAATTCAGCTTTCAATTCAATAAATCTATTATCATCCCTCATATCTAATTCTTACAAATTTACATTTAAATTTACATCTAAATCATGTCTAAATTCTTTGAATCTGGCATTGGAAGAATTAAATTCAATGCCAAATTTATCAAACTTATTATCAAATTCAAATTTCAGTTCATCAACTTTGTTATTTGACATATTTATCTTTTTACCTCAAATTTATTGTTTGAGTCTGCCTTTAACTCTGCTTTTCACTTATATAATGCTATTTGAATCTGCTTTAAATTCTGTCTTTACTTCCTCTACTTTACTATTTGAATCTGTTTTTAATTCCAGTTTAAATTACTCTACTTTACTATATGAGTCTGCTTTTAATTTCATTTTTAACTTTTCTAATTTATTATTTAACTTGGTCTCTAACTTGTCTACTTTATTAAGATCATTGTCAAATCCTCACAACATTTTACTATTAATATCATCCATAACATATATTGAATAATATTAGTAATTAACACTATAGGTTCAATAAATTATTAAATATTTTATTAATAATAGAATATTTACTCACATATGTCCACCAACACCTACAACTCATTGAGAATCTATAAAATAAAAAATTCTATCTCAACATGCTTAAACTTATGGCAACAATTATACTTCATGTTAACATAATATATATCATGTATCAAATAAATAAACTCTATCAATCCCTATGTCTGGAAATAAAAGAGGACATGTAATAATATTAATAATTAACTAATAAGCCCTAAAGTGTGATAAATAAATTTATTTGATTCTTGGGTTAAGAATGACAGAATGTATTGGTACCTTTTTATCTCTGTAAAAGGAACAAATAAATGGAACAATGTATCATAATTATTTAATACATTTAGACATTAATATAGATTTAATGAATAAAAAAGAGTATTAAATGTCTATCCAACTTTTCAGGCTAGCAAGTAATAACAGTAATTGATATGTTTAGAGGACTCTTACCTATTAAAGATAATTTGAATTACAAAGGATTTTAATGAAGCCAAACCACATTTTGAAAGAATATTAAAATATTTAAATATTCTTTATCATATTAATAATACACATGAGTATTTAATGTTCAGAAAATTTCTTACAATAATGTATTAGCAATTACAATAAATACACGTAATATGAAATAAGATGAGTAATGATGCTGGTGATAACCCACAATGAGTGATCAAAAAAACTAATTAGTGAAAGGAAATTTACTTATATTAATAATAATAATAATAATAATAATAATAATAATAATAATAATAATAATAATAATAATAATAATAATAATAATAATAATAATAATAATAATAATAATAATAATAATAATAATAATAATAATAATAATAATAATAATAATAATAATAATAATAATAATAATAATAATAATAATAATAATAATAATAATAATAATAATAATAATAATAATAATAATAATAATAATAATAATAATAATAAAATAAAACAATAAATATTATTCAAGTAAATAAGTATTTTATCAAACAGTGTATTATTTAGTTGGTGGACAATAAAGTATGGTGTTTTATAAACTATTTCTAGAGTTGTATTAACATGTGTTGTTAACAATTCATTAAAACTGAACCAGTTTATATGTCAGTATAATTTTACTAAAATTAATATATATTTTATCAAATAACTTTAAATATGCTTGACTCTCTCACTAATATGTAATATAATTATATCTTGCAATGATATAAATAAGTTTTCATTACAAATTTCTTTAATATATTTATCAAAACAATTATTTTAAAAGATTATATAAACAATGAGAGGAGTAGACATACTTTTGATTAAATGAAATAATAATGAGAGTAATAACTTTCAAATAGATGATATTAACAGTTTACCATAACCTTTTTCAATTACAAATTATATAGATGAATATTATACACACATTCATAATAAATGTTTAAAAAAGATAAATTAATTACATAATAAATACCCTTCTTTTTGTATGGAATGCTAAGTGTAGTATTTATTAATGATATAAAATTTATAGTATATTTGTAGTATATTTTTAAACAAAGATAAAAATATACAGTCCAATATCCTTTTAATGTTCTGCTGATATCCCACAATATTCTGTTATGTATACTTTATATATGGATAGTTTGTATAAAGCTGAAATATGAGTGTCCCAATTTAGTATTATAAACTTTATGACAGATTTTAAATTTAAGAACATATATCATACTTTCTTTTGGTATGTTTTATCATGTGTTACATTAATAATGTAATTGCTTATTCATTTAAGTGCTTGTATGAATTTATCTTTCATTACATAATTTAATATTGTTTTTACTATCATAGGAAGAATTCAAATTTGATGTTACAGTATATAGATTCATCACAGAAATAATTGAGTAGCCATGACAAGCAGTTTTATTATTCATCTATTTTGATTCTCATCATTCAAAGTAAATTATAAGTGTATCCAATAGATTTATACTGCTAATATTGTTAATATATATTAAATAAAATCCAGAGTTCTTGTTCTTTCTCTTTCTTTTTGAAAAGAGATGTTCTATAATATATCATTTCCTGGGCATGATGTCATACCATTCAACCCCATTCAGGAACAAACTTATTGGCTTGTTTATTCATTTAATTTCCTCTCCTATAAATTCCCATTTCCTGTTATTAAAATGTCATTATAAAAATATATATAATGTTCTGTAAGTTGGAATACAAAAATGTATTTAACTTAAATAAAAAAATAATTTGGATTTTCCTTTTTATTCATTTGGTTTGTAGAAAATAATTAATATTTTAGATATCATTTTAAACCAATAAAATATTTTAATCCTAATATATATTTTGTAACCTTTAGTTTTTTCCAACTTAAACTCCCAGCTGTTTAATTTATTTGTGTATATATGTAACTTAATTTTTGCCAAGTAATTTTATTAATATTTTACAATTAAATATCAATTTAATTTATAACTTATTCTAAGCACTTTTATAAGTCTTAATTATTATTAAGAATCATTTTAATATTTTTATTATATGTTGATTTGAACTTATTTGTAGTTGGAATTAATTTTCAATTGTTTAGATAGGAATATATTTTCCTATCTAATAGTAAAGTATTGCTAAAAACTATTAAAAGCTAGAATTACTTTCATATAGTCTCTAGGATCTTAAAATTTAGTGTTTAAATTAAACTGTAGTGATATGTAAGTCTAAATCCTTAATATTAAATAATATTACTTAATTTACTTACTTATAATAAAGCGCTTCTGTCTAAATTATTTATTAGTAAAAGTATATTTGTTCATGCTAATATAAGAAATATTAAATTAGTGTAAATAGAATTAAACTATTTAACTTAGAAGATAAAGAATTAATTTATTACTAATAGAAAGTGTTAGTTTTTAATTACAATCAACTTTAGAGAAAGTATATGTGCCTGCACTTACGTTTTCTAATTTTAGCTTTCACTTCCTTATTGATAATTATACTTAAAAATATTTTTAATTTAAATCAATAATAAAGGTCTTCTGATGAGCTAACTACTTACTCACTGATATAGTTTAAAATTGTTATAAAGAGTAATGTATGTTGTATATATATTATTTCATTGTAATAATTTTAATTTCATAAATAATTATTTTAAAACACCTACATTTTTTATGCCAATGAGTTTATATTTTAAATTTAATTCCCCAGATACCAAATTAACTTTTAAACTTTAGTATAGAAGGCCAAAAGCCAGTGATTTACAAATGTCAATTTTCAATCAATCAAGGTAATCACATGACTGGGGGTGTAAAAAGAGTTGCACACATGCACACAGATGACATGAAAAAAATATATAAAAACATACTGGAACAAAAAAAAAATTGCTTATTATCTTTTGTAATTAATAGCAGAATTCTTCATTTTGTTTAGTAAAAAATGTATCATTAATACTTTTAATTCAGATATAAAGCCTTTAAGCTAAAGTCTACTGGGGATTCCAAAGTTAACAATTTTAAAATTAAAATAGGATGAACAATTTAAACAATTATTTCTATACAATTGCTGAATTGTATTTACTCAATACTAGCTTGCATCATGGGAATTTTATATAGCTATCTTCACTTATATAAAAACTCTTTGTGATTTTCAATTTTATATTTTCAATAAATTTTATGATTAGAATACAAGTATAGCTTGATATACTTGGAGTTTAGATGTAACTGAAGAAGATTGAACACAGATTTTCTAGCTTCCTTCAGGTATTCACTCTATCTCATTTCACTAATACAAATGGCCACTCATTTATCTTTATCATTTTCACATGTGTGTGGGTATGGGTATCAGTTATATGAGATAGAATGGATAGCTGAAGGGAACTTGAAGGTCTTTGTTCAAAACCACTATAATTAAATAAACTTTATTCTAAATTTAGTATTTCTTATATTTTAAGGATAAGGCTGTTAAAGACTTATGGGATTTATAAAATTGAATGCAAATAATGTAAAAGTAAGAATATAAAAACAAATTATGTAAAAGAAACAAAGAATTCAATTTATACAAGATTAATTCAACATAAATATAAGATATCACCTATTTATTTGCATTTATTAGAAACAGGTAATATGTTGAGAAAGATAGTATAAAAATGATTAATTTTACAAATAATAGAAGGGATAGGAAAATTAAAGAAGCAATATTGTTTAAGAATATAAAACCCAATCTTAATAGGGTTTTGGGGTAAAGACAATAATTTTATAAGCAATTATTATTAATAATAGTTTGAATTTGAAATAGGTTAAAAGAATAAAGTTGAAGAAAATAACAATAGGGGGAGGTATTAAACAAGTGTACAAATTTTGAAAATTTTGTCAGTTGGGTTTTTAGAAATAGGATTATAAAGAGGTAGGTAATTTTTGTAATGCAAAAAATAATTTGTAATGTGGGAAAAATTAATTGATAATTATAAAATATTTAATAAAAATAATAAAAGGTTAAAAATTGATTTATAATATAAGTAAAATGACAATAATATGTATTATATAGTAGAATAAATGTTAAAGTTTATAATTATAATAAATATTTAAAAAAAAAAAAAAAAAATAAAGTGATATAAAATAAATATTGATAGAATTATTTAAGAGTAAAGTAATAAAATATGAAATGAATATTTATAATGGTCAGGTTAAATTGTATATTTTATTTTTATTTATTTTGTGTATTTAATTATGTATATGAATATAAGGGTATTAATTATATAATTATATATTTGAATATTGTAGCTCTGATGATGACTGCAGGACAGTCAAAACTCTTAGTATTGATATAAATAAAGAGTATTGATAAAGTGTTTAAGAGATTTGGAAATGATATGATATGTTAAGACCATATTAATCTTTGAATGTATTAAACAATTATAAGATACATTACTTCATTCACTTGTTTCCTTTATAGATATAAAAAGATACCATTACTATATATATATAAAAGACATATTTTGTGGGTTCATCCATGTTAAAAAATTTAAATATTGACATAGCAATGTTTGACTTAATCATACAAGTCATTCACTGGGTCATAAAAGGTAGAAAGACAGTTGTAGAGATGCTACAATTACTGATTTGAAAAAAATGTTAAAGTTCCACCAATAGCAAAAATGTTAATATAAGAATGTTTTTTTAAATATATTTCCAAATAGGAGGAAGTTTGTAAGTATCATCTCACATTGCATCAGTGTTAGGAGAGATGAGCATGCTAATGCAGTTAAACAACACTCATCACTGATGAAGGCTGCAAGCCAGAAACTAGTCTGGGAATATTGAATGAGTAGGCACTAGCATTAGATCCTAAGATCTAGGTGCAATGATCTCAGATTCAAAGCTCCTCACTGATGAAGGCCACAAGCCAACAACTAGTTTGGGGATATTGGATGAGTAGACACTAGATAGGGATTTTATGCACAAGCCTTCTGACATCTATTGATTACTCTGGTTGGCACTGAGAGGCACTACTATATGGAGAGTTTTGCCTGTTTTAATGACATTTGAAAGGTTAAACAGTTTGCTTATTAAAAATTGAATTTTTCAAAGTATCGTTGCATAGATATGGTCATCATAATAATTATATGATGATGAGGATGATTTAAATGAACATTTACATTGCAAATAAGCAATATTAATTTATCCTTAAAGAGTAATATGAAAGTAAATAAATAGCTTTCAAGTTATTTCAAGAGCAGAAATTAAAATTTATTATGTTTAAAAATGATTCGTCTTGCTTTTGTACATAGAAAATATAGTGCATTTGTAAATATGATTTAAACAGAGTATAGGATGTGACAATATTTTGCTTTAACACCATCTCAGCTGATGTTGATAGAAAATTAAATAGCTTAAACTCTTCATAGGATTTGTGCTAAATATTAAAATAAGGAATCAAAACAGCCAAATATATTCTCAATTTATTTCATAAATGTAATAGATATAATTTAACCAAATTAATTATCATTATTATATTAAAGGATATAAATATTTTTACTATATATTTAATTCTTATTTAAATTGTAAAGTTGGTATTTTAATAAAGATAGTTAAGATTATAATTTTCTTTCAAACATCAAATTGTACTTGGAAAGCTAGGTCTTTATATTATGGTATTAATGTGATATTCCTTGATGTATTAATAAGAATATTAAAATTAAATTTGATATGTCTAAGATAAATAGGATAAATAACATTAGATCCGCCTTCATCATCAACTCATTTTTACTCACGACTATTAATTTTATTATAATGTATATGGACATAAATATGAGTATGTGTGTGTATACATAAATAAAATTTATTTAATAGTTAAATTGTTGCCATTCTGTTACAAATCTGAGACTAGGTAATCGCGTTACTTCTAAGAGCCAGAACATTAAAATGACTAATAATTGGTGATTTTTTAAAAAAATCTTTAATAAATAACAATAATGACATCTGACCTTTAAAGTATTGTTTCCATTTTAAATATGTTCATGCATTCATCAAAAATTTCAAGTTTAGGATTTTTTTTTCTAAATTATTAGCCCATAGGCTAACTAGATAACTAATTGTAATTAACTAAGAGAAGTAAACGAGAAAAAATATGTATATAAAACTTCACCGATTGATAATTAATTACGAGGGAAAGTATTGAAAATTCGACCAATTTTCTTTACGTTTGTACATTGATGCTGACTTCCTTTTAGTAGTGGATAACATACACATATATATTTATTTTAAAGAGATTGTAGTTCCGAAGATATTATATAAAGAATAAATATACAATAATAAAATTATTAGTAAAATAAACTTTTATAAATAAAAATAATAATGTTATTTAATTACTATTTTTATTACTATATGTTCCTATTTTGAATATAATTATTAGTGTAGCGTTAAGGAATATTATACTTATACATATTTAATGCATAATTATTTTTATAACTATTTTTGTAACGATAGGAAGTCTAAACAATAATAATAGTTATTATGTAGAGAGGAAGAAATTAATGTGTAATGGGAAAAAAGCATATAAATTTTGATAAATAAAAATTTTATACTTAAGGAAATAATTAGATGAAAGTAAATATCCAGAACAAAAAAAGAAAAGGAAGGTAAGAAGTACTTTATTTTATTGATTTAAATAAAAGTCTTTCATTACACAAAATATAATCATAAGCTTTCTAAAAACAAGAAAATTGAAATTAATTTATGAATTATTCAGGAACTTAAATATATATGCTTGTATGACATCTCACGAGCACACAAATCAATTCAATACATTATTATGCGATAATAACCTAAATCTTATACAAGAACTAAAAAATTATAATAAAATTAAGTGAATAATTTTGTATTAAATATATATATAAGTAGATAAAACAATTTTAAATAAATAATTTCAAAATAAAAATGCAACTCTAATTACTCTCTACTGGAAAAAACTATTAACTATGAGAATAGTTACGTAACTAGTTAAATGTCATGTGGTGAGGATTTAAAAGTTTTCTTCTATGTGTTACGTATTTCAATATTTTTTTTAATAATAAATAAATATATATTTTTTTACAATTCTTTTTTAGGTTGATAATATTATCATATTAAACACAATTTAATAATTATTTCTAAGATAAATTAAGTATAATTAAAGTTATTGTTAAATAATATATCGTAACAAATAAGATTTTTAATATGAAGTGTGGTATAGGAATTACCACATGAACCAAAAATGCATATAATCTGGTATTCACATTTAGATTGAATAAAATATGAAAATTTTTTTCAGATCACTAGTGAGGGTTTTTTTTTTTTTTGCAGTTAGAGACCCATAACCAATTCAGCTGGAAATACAGATAAGGTTAATAAATGGTTATTTAATTAATAACAAAAAACAGTACATGATTTTATTAGCTTACTATTGACATATGTTTAGGCTATGACCCAAATCAGTTCACTTGTATAATTATGTAAGTATAATATCGTCTTTTTAAGAAGTTTTAGTGACTGGAGTTTTAAATAAATTGTAAGTTCTATCTTTCCTATGGCTGGGAATATTAATATCAACATTCTGATCTGATATTATTAATTAGTCAAGCTTGCAATATATGATTTTAAACTAAAGGTAATTGTTATTGACGGAGTCTAAAGGCGGAGATGGCCTACAGTTGATTTAAAGAATGAAGTCGTTAATATATATAAATATTTAACTGGTGTGAAAACTATAATAACTATAAAAGTAAGCTGACTCAGATTAAAAACCTTAGCTTTTTTTATTTATTTAACTTCAAACTATTGATGTAAATAGTATAAAGGAGTACAAAATGGTGGTTAAATGCATAAGTTTATTAGTTTTCACTTTAAATTCTAATTCTTCATTAGTAAAGGCAAGAATCAGAAAATGATCATTAATTTTTCAAGTTTGCATTAGATAGCTTTAGAACAGTCTGAAGAAATTTTTTCTTTTATAAATATTTAGCTATTATTATCTTCAGAATAAATATCTCAAGTTAAACCTGAATTAATCACGTAACTGTCAAAATGACTGTAATATGAGTCAGCCTTTACCATTTGACTTGGTGATATCATAATTATATTGTTGATGAGCTCATGGTTTATGTATATAGTTTTTGTCTTCTAAGAGTTTTAAATATGTTATGAATTTTTTGGTAGAAGATAAAAATAAAATATAATAATACATATAAATTTATATATAGGACCATATATTATTTGTATTGAAATCACTGATTTACTATGAGTGGTGATTATATCTCAACTTATATTTGATCATAAAAAGTTAATTTAGTTAGCAAATGTTTTATAATATATGTGTGTGTGTGTGTTTTACATTATATTAAAATGATCTATTTCGAATTTTTTTTTTATTTCTTGCTTATTGTAACAAATCTTTAATGTGCGACATTTAAAGATGTATACAGAAAAAGTAAAGGAAAAAAGGTGAGAAATAAATAAATTTTTAATTGAACTTTCTATGTTGCCTTTTTTAACACTAAAATTTCTTTCTTTTGAAATCATAAATCTCTTTTTTAGAATATAAAATAATCAATTGTTTGAATTCTCAATGAAAATTTTTATTTATAATTTTTTTTATTTGGAAAAAAAATACTGAAAAACGGGAAAAAAAGAAAAATATTTCATAAAAATATATTTATATTATTTTTTAACAAGCTACTAGTTTCATTTTATTGTTGCAGTACTGAATAATAGCTATAGAGTCAAAACATTTTATACACATTTATATTCTCAAATAATTCAAAGTTTAATGATCATAAATATATACATTAAATAGTACTTACATTTATATTATCACACTAGAAAGTAATCAATCTAATCATTAATAATCATGGCAAAGCACAAAAAAACCTACAAATAAAGAAATACATTGAATTTACAATGATATAAAAATATTTTAAAAGATAAGTTTTAACTTGGCTAATATAAGTTTTAGGAATATGAAATATGTACAGAATGTTTTAAATTTATATTTGAAAAAAATTACTATAAAAGTAAAATCAATCAATGCTAGGTCAATTTACTGATAAAATAATAGGAGTATCAAAAATCTACTTCAAATTTAAATATTTAAAACCTTACCTAATTTGAATAATTCTCATCATTTTTACTATTTCTAAAAGTGTCTCCTTTAATAATTTCAGAGATCATTTGAAGGTATTTAAAAACTAACCAATGTACCAAATAAACATTTGAGAGAATCAAATACAAAAATTTATAAGGTTTGATAAACAATCTTAATGCATAGATAAAATTTTGCCCTAATCTCTCAGCTAACTTTCTATTTCTAAACACCATCAGAATTTTTTGACCCAAAATTTATAGTAATCATATGGTATAATTTTCATAATGTTTTTGATATGATTCTAAAATTATTATTTCCAAGACCAAATGGTAACATATTAAAATGTGTTAAATATTTTTTTCTGAAATGACCATAACTTAGGATTTGGCCAGAAAACAAAAGACAAATTGTGACTTTATTTTTTTAATCAAATTTTAAAGTCAATCTAGTTAAAATTGTGAATTAGATATTAGAAATACTATTTCTTGACTGAAAATGATTTTATTATATTTTAGATATATTAATACTTGATTTCTCATTTTTATATCATAGAATAAGAAAAAATATAGGTTTTATATATATATTCTTTTTCATAAATTTAGATATCAAAATTAATGTGAAAATGAAAGAGAAAATTATAATCTTAAAGTAAAAATATTTAAGCAGAATTGTAAGCCTTGTGATAATACTTGATAAATGTTGGAAATGAAATTGTTAGTAAAGTTTTTTTGATTGATAAAAACAGAATCAACAAGATGAAGATAAGCTAAAACATTTTAATATGTGCACTTGTTAATATTTCAGAGTGACAGCATATTCATATGAATAAAGCCAGAAAATTCCAATTATGATGAACATTCAAGATAAAATGAAAGCCAACTGAAAAAAATTAAATTAAAAGTTGTTTTGTTTATTATGATAAAGTACTTTTTAGCACATCTTCTGTTAAGATTCTTGAAAAGATGTTAATAATCACTGTAGGTAAATTATATGAGACTAGAAATGAATTATCCATATAATATTGAAAATAAGTTTTCTTTTAGTTTTGTATATATCTTGGTTGCAGGAACATTTTATTTTTAGCTAGTTACATATTATATATCTCTCCCTTGTATAGAATGATCTTATATCCTCTAATTCTCAGACAGCCACTTTTGACATAAACCTATCAAATTATAGCATGAGGATGTTATGTCCAAGCAGCGGAATGTAACATCACACTAACTATCCCATCCATGAAATATGTTTGAAATTAGAATTTAATAATTTGATTAAATCATTTTGTGCATGACACAATTAGGTATGTCAATATCTAATGTTAAATGAACTTCAATTAATACTAGACATGTGAAAAAATACTATATTTTTTTAAAATCAAGTGTTCAATTTAGAATGTGTATTTAGTGTGTTATATTTTAGTAAGAAACTAACAAATCAATCTGCAATTACTCCATAAGTATATTTAGATATTTAAAGCTAACTAATTAAGTTTATTCTCGATTTATAGAACTAATGTGCATTTAAATAAATTTATAATTACAACTTTAAATTATCATAATAGATTTCTAACTATAAGATCTTTCCTTTGACTCATTATAAATTGAAAGATTTTGTGAGCATTAATGTGTAATAAGAAATGTGGACTTAATCAGTGAAGTAATGAATAGCTTCACACTCTCAAATATAACCACTTCAGCTTCACCTATCTATATAGAAAGTGGGTTGAAGTAAAGAAGGGTTCCCCTCTTTTCTTCCAAAACATAAGCTTGTGGTTTAGACCTGTAGAGGTCTCTACTATCGCATTTTTATGTGCATATTTTTGAGGTTACAGCCTTAGTATATACTACTTAATTATTATTAGCAATTTTATTGCATATAGTCATAAAAATAAACAAAAAAATAAAGAGAACTATACTCTTTGGGTTCCAGGTTTTTCTTCTCATCTGATGATTTTCAATTAGGGAATTATTATAGGGGATATAGAACAAAAACAGAAAATTCTTCACATCCTACGTATCACAAAATCTTGATCTCCATTAATTTCTAGCTAATATTATACATGAATACTTCTTTTGAAGTAGTTTCAATTTGAAGAGCTAAAATAAAATAGAAAACTGGCTGTTACAATATATATATTGTAACCTTTTGATCAGTTATCCATGGTAAAAATGGTATATAAAATGAAATTATAGCTCCAAAATTTTAAATTTGTAATTTAGGTAATAGTAATTCTATAAACTTGGATATAACAGTAATAAATGACTTAATACATAAAGATTAAAAAGAGAATTCTATAAAGATTTAATAATCATTGTTAGTTATAAATAATTTATATTATAACCTACTATATAATTTTTAAATTAATATTTGTCCATTTAAATAAACATCATTATGTATAAATTTGATTTTAATTGATTTTACTGTTATGTTTCTTCAAAAGTTAAAAACATAAAATTGCAATCAAGGAAAGAAGGAACAATTATTGATTACAAGATAATAATTTCTTTTAAAATTATCGTAATAATAATATGTTTTAAATATAAATAATTATTATAAATTTTATATTCAAATTCAATTAATAATATCATAAATTAAAAATATAATCGGAATTCGAACTGTAGTTCTTAACAAATGATTTAAATTAATTTCATTTGTAAAACATTTATTGATTTTAATATTTCAAATAGAAACAGAAAAACATTTTGTTTAAAAGTAATAATAGTTGATTTGGAAGATAGGCCAATTAGAGTTAAGTAAATAGTTTTCTGACTTCAATTTATCCTGGGGTTTATAAGGAAAAAAAACACAGCAGACGATCTGAGAGAAAAGTTTCAAGAAAACTGATGGAGTAGATAGCAATCTTGATTTTTGTTTTCTCCATGAAAACAATCATAAAAGTTAAAATATTTAAAGACTTAAGCAGAAAAAATTGTATTCACAAAGCTATTTAAGGATATGAAATATTTTTAAAGCAATTATTAATACTATGGAGTGAGTAAATTAATCTTCATTGCAACCTGGTTACCAATTCTGATCATCTACTTCTAGCCAGATAATGCCACAAAGGAATTTGAAAAATCAAAATTGTTATTTCAATTTTGCCTAGGATAGCTATGAGAAGGGGAACACAACTGTGATGCTTCAGAGAGAAACATGATGATAGTCCTGTAAGAAAACATTCATTTGTCTATGCTAAATTAAAGGTTTTTATTAAACATAGATTAAATGTGAAAAACAGATTAAAAATTCCTAGAAATAAATTTTTAAAGCTAATACAAATATCTTATAGAACATTATAATAATTATATTTGTAAAGCACATTATCATGAGTGTTGAATGCAAGAAAAACCAATCTTCATTTGAAGTAAACAGTTGATATGTAGGAAATAATTTGCAAAATTTTGAAGAAAATATTTAGCTTATACTTAATAATGAAAAAAAAAACAAATAAAATTTAAATTAAGATTTTTTATGTTTAAATAGAAGATGACCCTTTACTATAACATTCTAAGAGCTGAATATTAAAATGGGAAGACTAATTAGAAAGAAAAAAATCTGTGTAACTTTTGAAGTGTAGGTGATAGTCACAAAGAAAATGTATTACAAGCTAGAAAATTAAATGAATTTATCCAATATGTGTTTGAAATTTTATAAGACTAATGAATAACAGAAAAGGAGAGAAATCAGACAGTATACTTATTGATGACTTATCTGAACATGTTTAAAAGTTTGTGCAGCATGGGAGAATAAAGTGAAGATTTATTTAGAATACTCACCAAACTTTTTATGGTATATTTTGAAGATCAGAATTATATGCAATGCAACTTAAAACTAACAAGGTTAGGATGCAACTGATTTAAAATTTTTCCATCATTTTGTTTAATGTTTTGTTTAACTATACATGTCTTTTAGCAATATGAAGAGAGAAGAAATACAAATGTGTGAAGGATGGTAAACATTTACAGGACAAATATTGTAATATTAAAATACAAACTAGAAATGGGTTTAAAAAAGATTTTAATTTTAAATTTATCATTAATATTTTTCTTAAACCACTAAACATCACATGATCACCATCTCTATACTAGCACATAATTGTTGTAAAACTCTCCATACAGTAGTGCCACCCTGTGTCAAACAGAGTAATCAATGGATGCCAGAAGGCTTGTGCATAAAATCCCTATCTAGTAACTACTCATCCAATATCCCCAGACTAGTTTCTGGATTGTGGCCATCATCAGTGAGGAGCCTTGGATCTGAGAGCACTGCACCTAGATCTTAGGATCTAATGCAACCCTCCAGTTAAAAGATGGCTGCTGGAGGGTTGCATTAGATCCTAAGATCTAGATGCAGTGCTCTCAGATCCAAGGCTCCTCACTGATGATGGCCACAAGCCAGAAACTAGTCTGGAGATATTGGATGAGTAGGCACTAAATAGGGATTTTATGCACAAGCCTTCTGGCATTCATTGATTACTCTGTTTGGCACAGAGTGGCACTACTGTATAGAGAGTTTTGCCTTTGTTTAATATTTTTCTTGTTTAAAATGAAATATAAATGCAAAGTATTTGTCATAGTGACAATTTATGTTTGCAATTTGGTATATAATGTTAAAGGTATACTTAAATATAGGAAGAGAATCATCATGAGTTATAATGTGAAAGTATGTGTGTGGGAAACATAATGTTAACTGTATATTTTGACCAGTATATACTTTAAAAAATTAAGTATAATAGGATTATTTGAAAGGAATGACAAACTTATAAAATATAATTTATTTATGAAAGTAAGAAAGAATGAATGTTGACGTATGATAATATCATGATATCATTTGTTATAAAGAAAAAAAAATCCTATTGATAATAATAAGTAAAATAGATTATTTGTTGTGTAACATGATCATAAATATGGATAGAAAATTATCACATGAGGAAGATTATATTAGTTGTTACTCTAGAATTAGTAGAATAACAGATGCCAAATACACAATTGAGGAAGATGAGTTAAAATTCCAGAATAAGATAAAATATCATCATGAAGAACTGAGGAATAGTTAAATGAGAGTAATCTGTGTGATATTTATATATTTCTTGGAAAGAGATTTCCCACAAAGAAATGAGGATAGTATATACTGTAAGTGCTCAGAGAAGGAGACTGATTAAAAAGGGGTAGAATCATTAAGAAAATGACTGCCTGCCAAAATATGACACCTCATATTTAAAAGAAATCCCCATCCCTTTTATTAGGATATATTACTGAATGTAGTATTTAATAAAATCAGCTTCTCATCAATAATGTTTTAGGTAAATAATAATATAGGAGGCAGCAAAAGTAGATGAAATATTTAAAGGATTTTATATTTTTTCCCTAAATCTTGATGGATTTACTTGAAGGTAAAACCATGTACATTACAAATATTTTATGTTTGAATAGTAATTTGAATAAATTACTAGATGTGTAAAAATAACTAAGATCAAAGAACACTATAAAATATAAGTGATAGAGATAAATGAATTGTATGATATGAAAAGAATTCTTAGCTTTGTATTCATTTTAATTACATTATGAATATTATTTTATATTTTTTATAACCACAGCAACAATGGTTTTGTTGATTAAATTATAGTTAATAATTTATGTTGAGTTTGATAATATGAAATATGATTTAAATGGTGCAAATTTTGGATGATATTGAGAACTATAAATATCAGGTAGTAAGGGAAAGGATTAAGAAAATAGCTTCCAGATAACTCATGAATGATGCAAAGACGCCAGATCAATATGAAAGCATATGTGAAAATAAAATAATAAATTTATACGTTTAAAAAGGACTAGATATTATGGGAGGGGTTGATTTTATATAATAAGCATTATGTACTTGTAAAGAATGTAAATAATTTGCTGTCAATGTAAATCAGATAAATGCTTTTTTTTATTGTTAATGAAATATTTAACTTTATATGTATAATTGGTTTTTTTTTTATCTTAGTCTTGTAAATAAATGAATATTTTGATTTAAACTTTATCATAGTAACTTTATTGAGTCTGAGAGTCATTTCCATCACAAGATCATATCAATAAAGCACATTATCTACATGTAATTATACATACCAAATTATTATTACATGCGTCATTTGAGAAGCTATGCCTAAGAGTTTATAATTAATACATTAACTATCAATTGCTTTAAATTATAACTATATTAAAAAAAGTTTATGGTGCTTCATATTTTTATTAGATGCAAAAGAATTTTGAAGAATCATATAAAAAATGCTATTAAATATTACAAAATGGAGCGCATATAATAGAAATTAGCAATATGTTTGAGAGTGATATTCTAATTTTGTAATGTAAGTTGAAATATATGTTATATCATAATTTAAAAGTATTATATAATTTCAGAGTACAAGTTACCAACCAAATATATTTTAATGTTTGCAATTATGAAGCAGTTAATTACAGTGGGTGAATGCTAACTAATTAAGAGAAGCATTTCATTGAATTAGACTTAGTAAATAATAAAAGTGTAATAAAGCTTCGATTATAAGAAAATAAATATTCTAGAGTAATTGTTGTTAACATAAGTATGAAAATAAATCTTAAAAAAAGTAGATTAAATTATTTAAGGAAAGGTAATGAGTATATAATGAGTGTTAATTTCTATGTCGTATTATTATAGTTAGATTAATTTTGCAATAGGAGATTAATCGAGGTTTGCAATAGTATATGTTTTAATTAAATGGTTGGATCACAGTCAAATCCCTCTTGTGATTCAACTATTTAATTATCAATCAAATTGTTATATTGGATTTTAGAATAGAATACTTATGATCCCTGAGATATCCATAGGATAGCATCAATTATTTTAAGTTAATGTAATTGAGTTAATGTTTTATTTTTACAATTCTTAAATTGTAGAAGACTAATTATTTCATTATTTAAATGAAATATTATGTTAGTCACTTCTTACTGTGGGAGTTTTCCTAATGATTATAATAGGATAGTAGCAGGAGAATTGTCACAATAGCATTGCTATTGTGGAATGTACTTTATATACTTCTTAATGTTAAAACCACTCTCTTGTAATAATCCCTAAAGTCTATCTTATATTTTAATATTTAACAAGTTTCAAGTCCCATAAAGAGTCTTTTACTTTATTGTTATTCTTGATGGTTTATTATTGAGCTAGTATAGTAGGGGTACAATAAAGAAGGTAGGGTAATGTAGAGAGGTATGTTGGAAGAACTGATAGGGAAGGTTACAGTGTATATCATCAAAAATGGAAAGAAGTTTAATCCATTCTGCAGCTTTTACATATATTTAATCATACATTGTGATATAATGTAAAATGTTTTCATGTAATAACAATAATATATATAATAATAATGATTTATGCCCTATTTTTTGTTAACAAAAAAAGTGTATTGAGATGTGGCCTATTTTGTTTCTAAAGGTAATTACATTTGTCCATGCTGTTATATATATATATATATATATATATATATATATATATATATATATATATATATATATATATATATATATAATAAATAAAGTTTGATATCTGTATTCATTTCACAATATATGTAATATACAAATCAATATATATATATATTAAAATACAGTACAATTTATATAAATTATATTCTTTTAGAAGTACTTTCGACTATACACTTTGTAGTCTTTATCAACTATATAACGTTGAATAATCAAAACGAGACAACCCTTAACAATACCCATAGTTCAATTCAGATTTCCCACAATTCTGTTATCTTAACATTTGATGACTGGCGATTCATTAACATTTGACGATTTCTTGAAATCAACATAGCCTCTTTTATTTTACGTTTATTTGACAATGTTCAATTTCAATAATTTTCATATTTTTATAATCAAATTTAAATCCATATTGACAAGATTTATTATGATCAAATATAACAGATGATGAAGGTTTATTTACATCTGTTCCATATTGATTCTCTTTTTGAATTCTATTATATAAAAGCATATGTTCTTTTATTCTCTTCTCAAATGTACACTTAGATTCACCAATGTATTGTATGCCGCATCCACATATCAATCTATATATAATAGAATTTTGATTAAACTTTGAATTTTGAATTTTAGAATTATTAAGCAATCTATTTATGTTATTTGTAGAGAAAAAAGCAATATGACACAAACCATTATAAATTTTCCTAATAAACTTGACCTGCTCATCTGATATAAATGGCATTGAAATCCATTTCATTTTGATATTTTTATTTTTAATTTTATTATAGTGTTGAAATCAACACTATAATAAAATTAAAAATAAAAATATCAAAATGAAATGGATTTCAATGCCATTTATATCAGATGAGCAGGTCAAGTTTATTAGGAAAATTTATAATGGTTTGTGTCATATTGCTTTTTTCTCTACAAATAACATAAATAGATTGCTTAATAATTCTAAAATTCAAAATTCAAAGTTTAATCAAAATTCTATTATATATAGATTGATATGTGGATGCGGCGTACAATACATTGATGAATCTAAGTGTACATTTGAGAAGAGAATAAAAGAACATATGCTTTTATATAATAGAATTCAAAAAGAGAATCAATATGGAACAGATGTAAATAAACCATCATCATCTGTTATATTTGATCATAATAAATCTTGTCAATATGGATTTAAATTTGATTATAAAAATATGAAAATTATTCAAATTGAACGTTGTCATAATAAACGTAAAATAAAAGAGGCTATGTTGATTGCAAGAAATCGTCAAATGTTAATGAATCGCCAGTCATCAAATGTTAAGATAACAGAATTGTGGGAAATCTGAATTGAACTATGGGTATTGTTAAGGGTTGTCTTGTTTTGATTATTCAACGTTATATAGTTGATAAAGACTACAAAGTGTATAGTCGAAAGTACTTCTAAAAGAATATAATTTATATAAATTGTACTGTATTTTAATATATATATATATTGATTTGTATATTATATATATATATATATATATATATATATATATATATAATATACAAATACAATAAATATATCTGGTGTATATATATATATATATACACCAGAATTTTATGGTATATGGGTTTGTAGAATCCTTCAATATTTATTTCAATAAAAATAAAAGGGCATTTTCTTTAATAAAAATAAAGAAAAGTTTCTAATTATATTTTTTTACTATATTTATTGTAAACCACTAAACACCACATGATCACTATTTCTTATGCTAGCACATAACTGTTATTAAAACAGGCAAAACTCTCTCCATACAATAGTGCCACTCAGTGCCAACCAGAGTAATCAGTGGATGCCAGAAGGCTTGTGTATAAAATTCCCATGTAGTGCCTACTCATCCAATATTCCCAGACTAGTTTCTGGTTTGTGTCCTTTTTCAGTGAAGAGCATCTTAGGATCTAATGCAACCCTCCAGCAGCCACATTTTATCTCTACTTAACTACAAAACTATGAGAATAAAATTGAAAGCCCAATAATATTTTCAATCTAAGCTCAATAGCTTATATAGTCATATGGATCTGAACCCAGTTCAGTACCCATACATTTTGGTGTTTTGGGCTCTTTAACAACCATAGCCACCACTATACTATTAGGCAGGATTGATGTTAGACCACTAAACATCACATGATCACTATTTCTTATGCTAGCACATAACTGTTATTAAAACAGGCAACTCTTTCCATACAGTAGTGCTACTCAGTGCCAACTAGTCCGATGTAGCTATATTATTTAAACTAAATATTTATGTTTATTAAACTTTGAAAAGAAAAAAAAGAGAAAAAAATAATAACTTTATAACATTTTTTTTTTTAAAATTAAATATTTAATAAAAACATAAAATAAAAATAGGTAAAATGTTGTTAATTGGATTTTGCATGGATCTTGTCATACATTCAGAAATTTCTTGTCATACATTCAGAAATTGTTGGCTATAAAAGGATTATGTATTTATTGTTTTCTTTTTCTGCCTGGAACTGAGCTGGAATGAAGGAAGTAAACATATTATTTTTAAAAAATTCAACCATTGCTGTAGATTGCTTTTGATTATCAAGACTAAGATAAAAACTCACTTTTAGTATAAAGAGATAAAAAATAATAATTTCTATGACAGAATTAACATGAATGGGTAAACTCCGATATTTATAAGTGCTGATCATATTTGCTTACCAGAGATGGTAGGTGATTGCTTAAAATATCTCTTGCCTGATAAATAAATTATATGAATATATGCTGACTGGAGAAAAAATAAAATTCATGTAAAAGAAGTAATCTCATAGATCCTGCTTTCTAAGAGCACAGTCCAGCAAACCAATACAGATAGTACATGTGTTCATTGTGGGGGAAGACCATACATAAACCAGAATCACCAGTTATAGAAACATTAATCACCAACTATTAACCATGGAAGTGAGCTTTAAAACCGGATGTATGGCAATCATACAAATTGATTGTAAATATATGTGTACACATAGCTACATATTAGCATATCTACAATTTTAAAGGAAATGAAAATGTAAATACTTTGATCTATAAGCTGAAGTAACTTTCAAACCATAGGTGAGAATTCATTAATCAATTGTTTTATTTTTTATTATTATTAATGTTTTAGTAGTTTGTATTTAAAGTGATTTTAAATGTTTTTTTGTGATTATGTATTTTAAATAATTATTGTTGTTTCCATGTAAAAAATAAAGATCTTTATTTCAACAAATAAAAAGGGAATATTTTATCTACTTTTGTAATTATTATTATTAAATTGTTAATTTTATTATAATTTCCATCTTCTTATTCCTAGAAACACATAAAAATATTCCTTACATATCATGTGTGTGCCTATGTCATCTATATAACTAATTATCCAACTGAAAAATAGAAAGCTAGTGTTTATGGATAAATACTGGTCTAGAAATTAAGGAATGTAATAAGGGTTAATTTATCACATGGTATGGAAATCACAGATATAAAAAATGGCTGGTGCTCATTAATTAGAAATATTTTATTACTACATGACCAATTGGCTAACCTCTAGTTAATTTATAATAAAAATATAATTAAGCTGAGCAAAAGTGTACATACTTATAATAGAAATTATTATTGTAATAACTTGTACCTTTGATCATTATAATTACATAGAGTGTATGAAGTGAGTAATAACAAAATATCTGTGAGCTGATCAGTACAGAAATGATATCTTAATACACTTACTAATGGCTAGGAGGTCAGAGATCATCACAATATATATATATTGTAATATTGTAGGTAGAGACCAACTATAGCTATGTCAAATGTTACAAGCTTATAAATACTCTAAGTTATATTGTGCAAATAATATTTAAACTTGACTTATATAGTATTTTTAATAAGAAGAATTAATTTAATTAAATGTTTTATTCACCAAATGATAATATAAACATTCTAGTCATTTTTCTGTAAATAAAAACAATAATGTGAATATTATTTTAATATGTTATAAATGGTTGTAAAAAGGGGAGGGGAAGTATAAAATAATGTAAACATTTTTTTTTAAATTTTCTTTCTTCATAATTATATACTGATTTTAATGATTTAAAAAAGATAATAAGATAAATATATATTTTTATTTCACTAATTTTTTTGATTAGTGTTAATTTTTAAAAGATAATTAAAAGTGATAAATTAATAAAGTTTTCAAAAGAAAAGAATAAAATCTCAATGTTTTTGTTAAATTTTGTTTTAATTAGAGTTATTTCTTTGTTTTCTTTTTACCTCTCTTCAAAACAAAATGCAAAGTGTTCCAAACCAAAGTTAAATAATAGATCTTCTTTTTAGCATAAGAAAAAATAACTGCAGAGAATTTTTTCCTTATGATAAGAAATGTAATTTGTTTTACTTGTTTGTCATGTTGTTTTGTAATTTTTAATTTTGAAGAGGAAAAAAAATCTTTTTTTACAAATAAATCTAATTGGCCAGAGTTAAATTTTATCAGGTTGGAGTCAAGATATGATTGAATGGATATATGATTGTTCTAAAAAATAATATTGGTGGTAGGGTAAATCAATAGACCTGTGTTCTGTAAAGAAGAGTCATTCATGATTGAACTGTCAAAAAAGACATAAGCAAATGTTTGAAGAATATCATATGCTAAATTTTTGCTAGAAGCTAAGCATCATATTAACTTAACCATGTAATCTGCTTACTAGAAAAATGTAAAAGAAAAAATGAATATTTCTAGCTATAACAAGTTTTCTAGCATTTAAAATCAAGACTGTCTCTGCCCCTATGTTTTAGTCTGATGTAGAAAATATATTAGATATAAAAAAGATAAATTTATTCTGTGTAGAAGCTTAAAAATAATAATTTGAAAAAATTGAGAAAATTTGACTGTTACCTTAGAGAGATGTGTTTATTGGAGAACTTCTATAAACATATAAAAATAAAAGGATTGTTAAACTTGACAATGAAATCCAACATAAACAAAACAGAAAAATACAACTACCATAGAACTCAAAATAAAAACAAAATAATGATAAAAAGACATTTTAATGTGTATATTATATTTACACTTTTAGATAATAAAAAAATTATAGAGAATAATAACTGGTAATAATGAATAATTTTATTAATTTAACATTTTCTTTTAAAACATTTTTATTCATTTGATTTTCACTCCAAAATTATAAGAAAAAGGTTTCTAGCTAATTTAAAACTTTCATATTTCTGATTGTGAAAAGTTGTTTTCCAACTTCAATTACTAAAAAATGTGTAATTCAATGATAACAAAAGTTAATTAAATTAATAGATAAAAATAAACTGGTTTATCAGATTTGCTAAAGGAAATTATATTTTTTGATAAAATACATTTAAGCTTGAATTATCATATAATGTTTTTTTAATTTTTTAATTATTATTTAGTCAGCTCTGTGAATTAGTGTGTATGAATTGATTTCATTATAGTTTAGTATTTTAGGAATTTTTAAATTATCCCAGTAAAGATATTCAATTATAGTAGAGTAAACCTATAAATGTTTACTTTCTATTGTATACAATTACAGTTCCTAGTGTCTTGTGACCTTGAACTAGCTTTAGAAGCAATTATAGTTTAGTTATATATATGTTGATTTATTGTTTGTGCTTGGACACCCAGATAATAACTTTGGATGATACAAATGTATTACCTTTAAAATCTATTCACTGCATTTTCTTTTATTAAAAATTTACTTTTAAGTTGGTTAGAACATTAATGGTACCATGTGACTGGAGCATTGACAATGATAAGCATGTATCAGTATGCCAGCATTTTTTTGTTATGAGTGATGGATTGACACTTAAGGATGTGTATGCAGATGATTGAGTTATATTTTGCTCTAGATTTGGCACTGGCTAAATGATTGGTCTGTTTATAATATACCTTTTTTTAAATTCAGTCATAAAAGGTTGATTTGTGATTGACGAGTTAATTGCTTATATGTAATACTGGGTAACTTATAGTTTCTAACTTATTATTAGTATAATTAATTATTTTACATGTTATTCTTGGCTGATCTTAGCTCATGATTTTAATGCTCTTTTCCTTTATATTTATTCATTTTATACTTATTGACTAAGGTCATTTATCATGAAGATTATTTCATCTTCTCATGTCAACTCTTCATTCTGTACCATTACAATATGTGTATGCATAGATAATATCAAATATTTTATGGTTAGCCATGAGGTGTTAAACATAAAGAGAACTGTAACTGTAAGATTGGATAATAAAAGATAGCACAGCAATTCTTTATAAAATTGATTATAATAAAAAATATTTCATAATAAATTTTTAAAAATAATAATGCAATAGATTAAGATGAAATATGAAGAGTTTAAGTTTTAAGAAAAAAAACTAAATATTTTATAATAGACTAAAATAATGTAACTAGTTTTTATTATCGGAAATTAAGATTTATATAAAAATGTATTTAGATAAATGTATAGTAAAATTAATGTTAATAAGTGTGTTTACTTTAAAGATAACAATGTATATTTAAAAAAAGATTTTAAAAGTAATGGGATAATTAAAACATGTATATTTTTGTTCAATTTTTTTTAAAAATAAAGAGATTTAAAAGAGTAAGATTAATTTTAAAGTTGCATTTTTGTGTTTGGAGATAATGGAATAAGAAAACAAGGTATAATTAGATAGATATAATGTAGCTTACTTCAAGTTAAAAATTAAATTAAATAGTATAATTAAAATATTTTCTTTTAATTAAATATGATTAAAATATTTAAGTTTGTAAAAAAACACAGGTTAATCAGATATTTATAATATTTTTTTTAAAAATTTATCCTTAGTTTTTAACTCTGAGCTCTACTTTGTGACTGCTCTTTGCTTCTTGATTATGTTTAATGGCAAAAAGAGAAAAAAGCCACTGACTGCCTGAAATTTTTCTTGTATCCAATATTTGTTAATTTAAAATGCTATTTTAAATAAGTTCCAATTATGCAACTGATTAATAGTACCTCAGTTGCACTATGCAACTAACATCAAACCAAACTTTACACCAGAAGAGGAAAATACCTTTCCATCAAGAAAGCTTATAAGTCACATTATCTTTGCCTTGAGAAGAAAACAATAATAGGAAAAATAAATTAAGTACATGATATCAAAATACCAGCTGAATTATGAAATCTCACAATGAACTGCAGAAAGATCTCCTGCTAAGAAATATTCTGCCATTGTTTTATATATATTGTAACATTTTTATTGGTTATCCAGTGTAGGTATAGAAAATGTATATTATGGGTCCAAAATTTTCAATTGAGAAAATAGTAATGTAATAAATTTTGGTATAAGAGTAAAGATAGAATTCTGTGGAGATTTAATAACCATCTTTTTTATAATCATTTATATTACAATCCACTATATAATTTCAATACAATAGTTGTCAATCCAAATAAACATCATTACTTATAAATTGAACTTTAATTTATTTTTATCACACTGTTTCTTTAAAAGTTTAATATATAGAATTGTAGTAAATAAAAGAAGGAACAATTAGAAATTACAAGGTAATAATTTATTTTAAAATTATCATAATAGTAGTATATTTTAAGCACAAATATTTATTATTAAACTTTGTATTTAAATTCAATTAATAATATATATTAAAAATATAATTATACTTAATACTTTAGTTTTAAAGAAATGATTTAAATTAGTTTTATTTGTAAAATATTGATTGATTTTAATTATTTTAAATAGAGACAGAAAAATATTTCTTTAAAAGTTGTAATAGTTGATTTAGGATATTGACCAATGAGATTTAAATAAATAGGCTTCTGATAACACTTCGCCTCAGGGTTTTTAAGAGAAAGAGAGGAACAGACAATCAATGTAGAGATTCATGAAAAAAATTAAGCAGAGAACTGTTGCAATTTCATTTCTCAGTAAAAAATTATAAAAGTTTTTAAAATATTTAAAATTTTAAAATAGTAAAATAATATTTAAAAAGCTGCCCAAGGATATAAAATATATGTTAATTGTTAATGTCATGGAGGGAGTGTAAACCAGTTTCTCTATTTCAACCTAATTTCAGTCCTGATTCTCTACTTATAACTAAAGGGATATCTAAAAGAAAAGCTAACGTTATTTTCCTGTTTGAGATAATCATGAGAAAGAAGAGACAACTACATTTTCTTAAAAAAACACTTATTTGCTTTCACATAAGAAAACATTTGTTTATTTATGTCAAATTAAATAATTTTATTACTCATATATTAAAAATGAGAAACAAGTCTAAAATCCCTAGAAATAAATTTTTAAAACTTGTAAAAGTATTTTATCACACTTTAAAAATAATGACTTAGTTGATAGTGATAAGTCAAATGAAAATTAATATTCTGTCTGAATTGAATAATTGGTTAAATAGCTTGAAAAATTTTGAAGAAGATGTTTAGCATATATTTAATAAGAAATATAAAAAAAGGATAGATAAAAGATGAATTAATATTTCTCATGTTTTAATAGAGAGTGAAATATTATATTATGATAAGAAAGTAACAGTAAAAAGAGAAAGGATAATTGAAAAAGTCTAACTTTTAAATAGTGGATGACCATAAAGAAGTTGATACAATATAGTACAGAAAGTTAAATGAATTTATTTATATGTATTTAAAAATTATGACATTAATAACTAACAACAAAGACAAAAAATATGTTGAAGTAAACTTATTGATGAATTATTTAAACATTTTAAAGTTTTGTAACATGGGAAAAATGATGTGAAGAAATATTGAGAAGATTTGTTAAACTCTTTTGTTAATGTATTTCTCAAGAGTTTAATTATGCACACATAACTTTAAACTAGGCACGAAAGAAAGGTGTATCCAATTCAGAACTTTTGTCCAGTTAGTATTGTATTTGTTTGTCAAATGTCTTGTTTAAATATACATGTGTTCTAGCAGAAAGAAGATATGAGAAGCACCCAAACTTGCCAGAAATGGTGAACATCTATTGGGCTACCATGGGGGTATTAAACTAGGAATTGAAATGGGTTATTTTAAACAAAAAAAAAACAAAGAGAAAATAATTTTAAATTTTAAATTTATTATTATTATTATTTGTTTGATGTGAAATATCAATGCTAGGTATATACTTAGCAATAATTGAAATAATTTTTATATGCAATCTAGTATTTAAGGGTAAAAGCATTAACCTTCGTTTTTAATTTTCATTCTTGTTTTTTTTTTTAAAAAAAAAAAGAATGAAGAGTATGCTTAAAGATATGAAGAGAGTATACATGAGTTATAACATGAAAGTGTATGTAGGGTATAATATTTTAACTTTATATTTTAGCTGGTATATATTTTTAAAAATTGAGTGTGGTAAAATATGTTGTAGAAGTATTTCAAATTTATTATAATAAAGTATATTTGACAAAGGGAAATGAAGTAATTGTAATAAATAAAAATTTATAGGATTTTATGAAAATAATAAATATATTATAAGATACAATGTTATTTGTGAAAGTAAGAAAAGAGTGAATGTTAGTATGAAAAAAAAATAATCATGATTTTATTTGTTATATATAAAAAGTATCATATTGATGATGATAAAGGTAGACTATTTGTTTTGTAATATGATCTCAAATGTGGATAGAAAAATATTTAATGGGAAGATTGGATTATATTATTGGTCCAGAGGTAGTATAATAATAGATGCTGAAGACACAGTAAGGAAAGATGAGTTAAAATTCCAAGATAAAATATAAAAATATCATCCTGAATAACTAATGGGATTAATATTTGTGATACAGATATAGTTTATTAGAAAGAGATGGGAGGATATTCTGCAAAGACATGAAGGTAGTACTCATAAGTGCTTGCTGAATAAGCCAGGGTAAATTTGAAGTAAGATCATTAAGAAAATGATTACCTGCCAAAATATGACACCTCATAAATAAAGGAACCCTCCACCCCTCTATTATGATATAGTGTTATTTATTAAATCAGTTTTTTTTTATCAAAGAAGGTTTTTGGTAAATAAGAATATAGTAGGCATCAAAAGTTGAATAAATATTTTAAGAATTTTATACTTTTTTCTTTCTAAGTTTTGACAGATTAGCTTAATTAAAGTAGTGAGACTATATATAGAACAAATACTTTATAATTGAATAAAATCCGAATAAATTATTATATGAATAATGATACCTGAGATCAAAAACAAACAGAAAATATAAGCGAGAGATAGAGAATAAGTGTATAAAATGAATTACATTATATGCCTTTGAATACATTGTAATTGTTGTTGTTTTTTAACATCACCACAGCAGCAATAATTTTTGTTAATAAGATTATAGTGCAATATTTTATACAAATTTTAAATATGAAGTATAATTTAAATGTATTCTCCCTGCTGTATATTTTTATAAAATATTTAAGTATTGTTATCTAATGAGATTTAATAATCAATTAATTAAGATAGATGTAACAAAAAAGCTTTCATTAACATTGACATGAAATAACTTTTTTTTTATTCCTGGCTTATTAACTTTATAGGGAATATTATTGGTTACTTACTTAATTACATGTTTAATGAATAATTTACTAAATGATTGGCCTTTTACCAGAGTTAACCAATTACACACTATTAATCATATCAAGATTAAACAAAACATTCCCTGACACCATTATAACTAATACACTTTTCCAGTAAGAAATACTATCACTATACCATATCACTTCTAATATTAAAAAAATGAGGACCCAATACATCCTTAATTCCAAATATGAATTTCTTTTTTTTTGAAACAGCCAAATAAAGCAAAACAAATATTAATAACATAATAAATGTTTCATTATAAAATATTTGATTATATTAAATTATGAGATCGTATTATGCTTTCATTGGGAATAACAACATTTTTTTAAATATATTATTAAATACTGTAATTTATATTTTTTTTTTACTTATGAGCAATATTTCTTTAATTACACAATAAAATTATAAATACAGATATATAAATATTTAAAAACCAGGCACTCTTTACAAACCTGGACCTTAATTGTAAATATAGGGAATTTGAACTCAGACTTTCAAGTAGCTAAACTATCCACTATATCTCATATAACTGATATACATGACCACCCACATGTAGAAAAGATAAATAATCACCAATATTCGTATTTCATGCAAAACCAGCAATCTTGAAAGTATGAGTTCAAATCCCCTATATTTACAATTGAGCTCTGGGTTTGTGAAGAGTACCTGGTTTTCAAATATTTACATATGAAGCTTGTATAATGCCCATCCCTCTTCTAATTATTTTTATGGATAAGGTCCTATACATGAGGGGTCAGAATGACTTCAGGTCAACACGGGTGTGGCAATAATGTTGGCATCAGCATGGGTTTTGGGCTTTCTATCATCAGATTTTCAATTATATGGATGGCTGAAAAGTTGGGTGTTGGAGTACATTGAAGCCTGTCCATTAAAGTGTGAGGATTTGCTATCTTAATATAAACTGGGCACTGATTATATATATGTGTGGGAGATGATAATCTGGACTAAGTGATAAATGCTGGTTTAGCATGAAATTACGAATATTGGTGATTATTTATCTTTTCTACATGTGTGTGATCAAGTATTAGTTGTATGAGATAGAGTGGATAGTTGAAAGCTGCTTGAAAGTCTGAGTTCAAATCCCCTATATTTACAAATGCAAATATATCTCATGTATATCATACTCTATTACTTTTAATATCTTCAACATAGTCATACATAAACATATAGTTAAAATAAAATATCTATAAAGAAAAATAATAATTTTATCTTAATTCTATATTTTACCTAATAATTTTTTTTTTTTATAAATCCAATATCTTTCCACTTTTTATTATACCATTATAACAAATATTATCATTAATATAAGCCAGAAATGTTTTTATATAAATAAAAATGAAATTTTGACACAATATTGCATTCGAATACATGCATATTTCTATACATCTACTATTTATATACCTACTATTATGTAGATGTCACACCTGTGACAGGTAATTTCATGAGTATAGTTTATTTTTTTCATTGTTTTTCATTTCGTTTTTTTAACGGTTTTTTTTTATTTTTCAGTGCAATTGGCAGTGGAATTGAGTTGTGTCGATTGATCTGCATTTGAATTTAAATATTTCGTTGGTATTTTTTATTTCTTTGTTTGAAGACTTGTCCTTAGATATCATGAACAAAGTTCCCAATCAATTGGGAATGCCATTACCAAATTGATCTGCTGCTGCTTTGTTCAATGTAGAATTGTGTCATGAACAAAATTACAGCATAGGTGATCTTTTGTTGTATGTGCAATCAAATATTCCTATGCTAATGCTTGAGCCAAACGGCATTTACAATCAAATAATGCAAGGTGTCAATAACAGGGTTGGAAAAATCTTCTTAGATGCACCAAAAGGAACTGGTAAAACATTCCTAATTAGATTGATTCTCACAGCAATTCAATCCCAAAGTGATATAGCCTTATCTCTTGCATTGTCCAGAATAGCTGCAACATTGCTACCAGGTGGAAGAAATGCTCATTCTGCTTTGAAATTGCCATTGAACATTCAATTCATTGAAACTCCCACATGCAACATTTCCAAAGTATCCGGCATGGGAAAAGTATTGCAGAAATGCAAACTTATTATTTGGGGTAAATGCACAATGGTACACAAAAAATTGCTTGAGGCTCTTGATCAATTATTGCAAGATTTGCATGGAAACATCAGACCATTCAGGAGCACATTAATATTGCTTGCAGGAGATTTTAGGCAAACATTACCTGTAATTTCCGAATTAACACCAGTGGACAAAATAAATGCTTGTCTGAATACTCTACTTTGTGGTGACATATAAAGATGTTAAAATTAACTACAAATATGTGTGTCCAGCTGCAAAATGATTGATCATCTGAGATATTCTCACATCAATTGCTGGAAATTGGGAACGGAAAGGTGCCGGCTAATCTGACCTCCGGATGAATTTCATTGCCTCATAACTTCTGCAATTTAATGATGTCAAAAGAAGAATTGGTTAAACAAGTATTTTCCAATATTCAAACCAATTATAAAAATCATGATTGGCTGAGTGAGTGAGCTATTCTTGCAGCCAAGAACAAAGACATCTACCAACTTAACAATATTATTCAGTCTAACATTCAAAGTGAGGAGTCACATACAAGTCCATCAACACTGTTTGTGGAAGCAGATGAAGCAGTTAATTATCCAACAGATTTTTTGAATTCACTCAATCTTTCAGAGATGCCCCCACATGTACTGGAATTGAAAATTGGCATGCCAATTATTATGTTGCAAAATATAAACCAGCCAAAGCTTTGCAATGGCACATGTCTTGCAATAAAAAAAAATAATGAGCAATATTGTAGAAGCACTTGACAAAACCTTCCAAAGGTGAAGATATTTTCATTCCTCATATTCCTATGATTCCAATGGATATGCCATTTCAATTTAAGAGATTGCAATTCCCAGTTTGATTGGTGTTTGCAATCAGCATCAAGAAAGCTCAGGGCCAATCTTTAGAATTGTGTGTTAGATCTAGACACAGAATGCTTCTAACATGGTCAATTATATGTTGCATGTTCTAGAGTTGGCAAACCAGACAATCGCTATATCTGCACAGACAATGGAACAACAAAAAATATTGTATACCCACAAGCATTGTGAAATTAAACAGAAACATGTGCTTTCTCTTTTTTTCTTTTTCATTTAACAGGACTGAGCTACATAAACACATGCTCAGTTACAGCTAGTTTATAAATAAATATATCAATAGTTTTCTTTTTTTTTTGAATTTGAAACCTAAACATATTAATATTATTGGCATGTATTAATTTCTTTGACAACAAAAGAATATCAGGAGTTTCACTGAAACAAAGTAAATTTTTTTGCTATTTCTTCTCCAATCAAAATGAAAATAAGCATAAAACTTTCCATAATAAAAACTTGTATACAAATAAATGCTTTAATAATTTGTAGCACTATATAGAACTAGAGTCAATAATCATGGAATTCCATAATGTTGAATTTTCAATCTCACATTCTTTAAGACTGTTGTTTACAAGTTCTTTTTGTGAATTATTTTAAATATTTTCCTTTTAAATTTTTCATTCAAAAGTTATACTAATCCTTATAAGAACATATTTATCTTGCATATATAAAAATGATAATAATTTAAAAATGATAATGATTTAAAGAAAAATAACATCCACACAATTTATATTACATTTCCAAAAATTAATGAAGTATTTCCACAACCTAAAGATAAAATTCCTTTGGAGTGTCATGATATTTAGGAAATTTTCATGTGGAGTTTCTTTACATTTATAAATTGGACAGACCAATTTTAAAATAAATTTGAGAGAGGAATATCATATTTTTGCAGTTACAGAAAAATCTAATTCATCAGCTATTTATTCACACATGAAATTAACTAACCATGACATCAATTTTAATAAAATGCATATTCTGGAAAAAATTGAACAATATGACTAAAGACTGCTAAGGGAAGCTATAGAGATTTTTAAAAGTCCTAAGAGCATAAATAAAAAGTGTGAATTAAAGAAAATTAATAATATATGGCAAAAGTTATTGGAGGATAAAATATTTTTTAAAACTTTTCAATGTATAGAATTTGAGAATGATGAGAAAATAACAAAGGAAAAAATTATGATTTTATATCTTACCATACACATTCTTAGGATTTGAAAAAGAAGAAACTCTGAGAAAAATACTTGTTATTGTATTGGAAGCTCTGAGGAAAGTACTTATTATTGTACTGAAATATCAGCTATTTAGGAATTATATTTTTAGTAGAAGTTCCTGGAAAAAAAACTATGAATTTTTCTTTCATCCATTGCTATATTAAAATTTATATATATATATATATATTTTAATATTGAAAAAATATAAAGTAATGTGAAATTTATCAAGTCTATTTTAAATAAGTAGACTTGGTAAATTTCACATGACATAATTATTCAACACTAAAATATTATTTATTATATATATAATATTATATTTATTCAGTATTAAAATATAATTTATGATTACATATATGCACCCACACATGTATATATATGAAAGTGTCAGAAATCTAACAATACCAACATCAATAGCAATCAATAATCTCATTTTGTGGTCTATATATTTATATAGACACTAAAGATGGCAACTTGCCTATAATAAATAAAATTATTAATTGAAAAAAGTTTAAATAATTCTCATTAAACAGATAAACATAATCTGTTCTGAAAACAGATTAAGAAATAGAGAATTGTGAGTTTCAAAATTGCAATTATAACTTTCAAACTGCCCTCCAACTATGTATTACTTAGATAATAAAGCTCATGACAAGATAGATATTAACCTAAATACATGAAAGCAGTCAACACTTAAACAATACTAAAATCAATAACAGTTAATAATCTCAATCTGTTGTCAAGACAACCCATTTTAAATCTTAAAGGAAAAAATCAAAGTTTATATATGATCTAATTTGTTTATATAGATATTAAAAATTGCAATACAAAGAATGTAACTATTAATTCAAAGAAATTTAAATAAACTTTATTAAACAGTTAACCAAAACTCTTCTGAATCAGACTAATAAAATGTTATACATTATACATATGTATATTTAATTGTAATAAATTCAAGCTACAAATTGCAATCATGGCATATAAAATCACAGTTTTATTTCTGACAGGGGAAATGCAGGTGTCTCAAGCATCTAGATTATATGAGAAAAGCTTCTTGTAGAAATATATGTATAAGTGAGTTTGAGTGGTATAAAAGTTTTATATTATTGGGTGTATATGATGTGATAAATTTGTAAATATGAGAATTGTTTAGATAAAATCTCAAATCTGATTAATTATTTTATTTGTTTCTTTAATAGATTTTAAGTTATTGTGAATATAGAAATTATATTTTATAATGATGTAAAAGCAAACTCAAACCATCCACATTTATTGGAAAAAATATGGGTAGAATATTTTATTCACCAAAGCAAAATAAATTACTTTATGTGCTTCTTATTATTAAAACATGATTTTTTTCATTATATTCTCATTTTCACTCATATGAAAATGAATCTTCATGTATAAAGTGTGATAAACAGAATAGCTAAAATTAAAAAAAACATTAATCAGAAAAAACTATTTTCCAAGTGCTTGCCAAGTGATTTTGGTACCATGTACCAGATTCGTGGTGACAAATTCCCATATGTTGCCATGATTCTAGTACATGGTATCGAAAGCGCTTGTCAAATAGTTTTTTATGATTAATGTTTTTTGAATTTTAGCTACTCTGTTTATCACACTTTATATGTGAAGAATAATTTTCATTATCTGACAGAGTTTTGTATTATTTAAAAAGAAAATGATGGAAAAAATTGCTAACAAAAAGAACAATAAGTAAAGGAAATTCTAATAAAACAAATAAATCAAACCGAAATTGCAAATATATAAAAAACAAAATGGACTTTAAACAATACATAAATAAAAAATATATACAGAGATACTAAACATTTTAAATTTTTTCTTTAAGAAACATCTTTTTTTAAGAAATTGATTATCAAAATTGTTACTGAATATAATAATGAGTTTATTGTTTACATCCTTTATATGATCCAATTTATGCTATGTCCGTTTTTCAGTTCACCCTTATTTTTTCTACATTTATTGCCAATGTCCAGTAATAGTTTCTATAAATTTTAAAGTCTCTATAAATCATTCACAAATTTAAATATTCTTTTCATAGTTTTTCAAGGAGGGTGTTTAAAATCTATAATTTTCATTTTATAAATGAAAAAAAAAAACAGTGATTATTTGTTCATTAAAAGAAATTTTAAGCATATTCACTTTTTAAAATAAAATCAATTTACCTTGATGTAAAATTTACTTTTAACCAAAAAAATTCAATAATTTGGTTTAAAACATTTTTTAACTTTTTTTTTTTTTAAATCTTTAATGGAATGATACTTGGCATATTTTTTTAAAAATAATTCTTTCTCATTTAGTTTGTGTGTGTAAAATATATAATTCCTTAATCAATATAGTGATGTAATTATTTATTTTAACTTAAATATCTTTTTCTTAGCAATTATTTTTTTTTTAGATTAATGTATATTTATTTTTCCATTTCAACTACTCTTGACAATAAAAATATTGAGTAACATTAAAATGATTTTAATAATAAATGAAACGCTTTTTCAAAAAATTGATTGCAAAAGTTTTTTTTTTTACATTTTAAATTACAAAATGAATAATTAAACTAATTATGAAAACAAGTTTGTGTAGTTTTCATTAAAGCCCTATAAACTAAATAAAAAATAAATATTTTGAAATATATATATTCTTCAATAACTTTCTTCATAATATTTATTTTGTTGTAGAAATTTAAAATTATTTTTTATTAAATTTAACTGATATTTAATTTACCTTTTAATAATACTGTATATGTGTATAAACTGGATGGCCTATCTCAATTTTAATAGCCTTTGAGCTCATATATATATATATATTAGATGGCTCACAGTCACATGTATATATAAAAAAATCTTATATCATCTAATGAAATAAAGAATTGAATAAAGAACAGACAAAACTAATGTTATCAAAGGTTTTAAGAATAACTTTTAATAAAATAATTAATTATAAAAATAACATAGAAATTTAAAGCATTCACACTATCATGTTGCTTTCCCATATAAATATATTGAATCATTCATGTTGTTGATGCATCGTGTGCTTATTTTCATGTATTTTTGTGGAAGTTAATACCATATTTAATTTCTCCTTAATGACTTCAAAATAAATGAATCATTTAAACAAACAGGTTTGAGATATATTATTAAATTAAACATTTGATGGTTTGATATATCATAATATAAGAAAAAAAAAAGTTATATAAAACCATTATTCAAAAGGAAATAAAAACATTGTAAAATCTTAAAAAAAATATAATAATGAAAAAATTAAAAATGTATTATTATCAGATAAATGCTAGTATATTATAATATTTATTTCACTATAATATTATTTTAATTAAAAGTTTATTTATTTTATAAAGGGCTGACGGTATTGAAATTAAACTGAGAGAGTGCAAACTTCTCAAGTGCTTATGACTATCACCAGCCAATCAGATCAAGCACTGAGACAGAGAATTTAACAAGAAAAAGGTGATCCCACCTTCTATATATACAAGCCAGTCTAAAGTACTTAGATCTGAAAGCGTGAATCTTAAATATCTTCACACTCAACACACCGAGTTCAAATTACAAACATACAGTGTGAAATCTTTCGATTTACTATGCAGTAGTTTTTTGATGTTATAATTTGCAGCAATGTATGTAAATAATATTTATTTTATAAAGCACAGATGGTATTCAAATTGAACTGAGAGAGTGCAAACTTCTCAAGTGCTTATGACTATCACCAGCCAATCCAATCAAGCACTGAGACAAAGAATTTAACAAGAAAAAGGTGGTCCCACCTGCATAGTAAATCGAAATATTTCATGCTAAATGTTTATAATTTGAACTCAGTGTGTTGAGTGTGAAGATATTTAAGATTCATACTTTCAGATCTAAGTACTTTAGACTGGCTTGGATATAAGAAGAAGGTGGGACCACCTTTTCTTGTTAAATTCTCTGTCTCAGTGCTTGATCTGATTGGCTGGTGATAGTCATAAGCACTTGAGAAGTTTGCACTCTCTCAGTTTAATTTCAATACCATCTGTGCTTTATAAAATAAATATTATTTACATACGCTGCTGCAAGTTATAACATCGAAAAACTACTGCATAGTAAATCGAAAGATTTCATGCTGCATGTTTGTAATTTGAACTCAGTGTGTTGAGTGTGAAGATAGGATCTAAGTACTTTATACTGGCTTGGATATATAGAAAGACAAACAGAAGGTGGGACCACCTTTTTCTTGTTAAATTCTCTGTCTCAGTGCTTGATCTGATTGGCTGGTGATAGTCACAAGCGCTTGAGAAGTTTGCACTCTCTCAGTTTAATTTTAAAAGTTTATCATTGTTTCTAGTATTTTCACTATTTCTTACTTTTTTTTAACCATGTATAATCTACTTTTAAGAAATATAATTTGAATATATTATTTTTGCTAGCTCATATATTTTGGCTTGAAAAATTTATTCCAAATGTTGATTTTTTTTTTCACAGCTCTATTTTTACATAGATAACATTGCTAAATTTTGTTCCTTATAGGTGTAATTTTTTTCATGACATTCTTTTTATATATTTTTTATTAGACTATTTGATGACTTTCATTTATCTCTAGTGTTTTGGCTGGCACACAGGTAACTCAGTGATTTTATTTTGCATGAGCGATAACAGACAAGTTATAAAATATTTTAGGTGATATAGCCATTATTAACAATAATGATTCAATTAAAGTTTGAGATCAGCAAATCATTTTATAATAGCATAAAGACAAATATTTTTTTTCATAGATGCAATTGAAAATGAGTTTTTATTGCTGGCTTAGTTTTATTTCATCAGTAAACTAATGATAACGTTTTTTGGCATTGATTTTTTTTATTTTAAAAGAAGTTATATATTTGACGCTTTCAAGTGCTAATAACTATTAACTGATTTAGGTCTAACAGCAGTATATCTATGCTATATTCCACATCCCCTGTCATTAATTGTAAGTCACTAAAACTAAAAGAAACTGACTGAAATTGTTTTTCATCTTTTTTGTAAGTCCTATCCTTTTATATGATAATTTGTGTTAAATTGAAAAAAAAAACTATTTGTTTGGAAAATATATTGGCTTGTTTATCAAATGCCATGTTTGGCTTTTGGCTAAACTTTATTAATAAATTATTTGCTTAATAATTTGAATACAGAATAATTATAAATGCATTTCTTTTCTTGATTTTGAGTAACATTTGAATTTCACTCAAATGAAAGCATTAAATTGACTCTAAAAATTTTAAAATATATATATATTCCTTAATTTCAAACAAAAAAAATTCATTTTGTAGTACCCTATTCAGAATCTCTACATAAATTTCAACAATATTTATGTGCATAAAACTGTATTTAAAATAATTATGAATTTATAAATGACAAGCTCACCATGTAAAATCCAATGTAACTTTTCTTTTTTTTATATACATAATAAATATTAATTTTAATTAATATTGCATTACAATATTTTAATCAGCTTTAGTCCATATAAATTAAAATTTAACAAATGGCTTGAAACCTTAAACCCGTTCAAATAATTCATAATTTTTGGAAAAACTGTTTAAGTTGTAGAGGATTTTTTTTTATAGAAACATATACATTTTTTTAAATAATAAGTATCTGTTAATCCCATGACTTGAATTAGTATACAAAATAATCAGTAATATTTTAATGTGACTATATGGCTAATGTTTAATTTGCTGCTTATTTAATATATGATTCATATTAATTCAATTTTCATATATTTTTTTCCCTGGGCTCATTTATATAACTTTATATTTCTAACTTTACTTGAATAACTATATCTTATAAAATTACTACTATAATACATACATATGTAGTCACTCTCATGATTTTTTTATTCACTGAATGCAATTAAGTTAACTTAAAAATGATTAAGATTGAGTTTAAAACTTATCTTTTCTAATCCATATTGCCATGATTTGAACTTGGTTAGATCTGGAAGTACAAGCAATCTCAATTAATTAAGGTTAAATCAAGAGATAAACAAACATTTTAAAATATAAAATAAAAATAAAGAAAAAAATTGATTATCACAATTGATGATCCATAAATAAATAATTATACAACTTAAATAACGTAAAATAAAGTTATTGTCATATTTTATTCATCACATAATTTTGAAAGTTTAAGATATTTAAAACTTTGCATATATTAAAAGTAATGGAAGAAGTTACTTGTAATTCCTTCTCACTGAATATTGGCATAAGAGAGGGTTATGAACAAATTATTATTAGTCTTTTAGAGACCACAGAGTGAAAATATTGGGATGTATAACAATAAAAATAATAAATATAATGATAATGATAATTAACTGTTATATACACTCTATCAATCTGCAGAAGTATTTTCAGTTAATTTCTGAACCTTCCTCAACTGTCATTAATGTTCTCAACCTAAATTCCATGAATTCCAAATTTTAATGTTAGCAGCTTGTCTATTAACTACATTCATTTTATTTCTATTTATTAAAATCCCTTTTTTTAATTTTTCTTTTATTATGGTTTCTTTCTTCATGAAGAATCTTAACACATTCAATATAAAACTTAAATTTATATTTACATGTCCTTTCATGATTCAAAAAAACTAAATCATGAAGAGACATGTAAATATAAATTTAAGTTTTATATTGAAAGTGTTAAGATTCTTGAATAGAAAAACCATAATAAAAATAATTAAGAAGGCAATTTTAATAAATAAAAATAAAATGAATATAATTAATAGAGAAGCTGCTAACATTAACATTTGGAATTCATGGATTTTGCTTTGATAATGTTTGCTTCTGTTATGTTTTTTAAATTTAATGGCAGTTGAGGAGGTTAGGAAATTAACTGAAAGTACTTCTGTGGATTCAAAGACTGTATATAATAATTAATTACCATAGTATTTATTATTTTTATTATTACTACAATAGTTTTTCATTAACAGACATTTTATTTGTATATAAATAATAAATATTGGAAGATTCCATCTTTACTGTTGATTATTATATCAGGATATATATATATATGTTTTTAAAAATGCTAAAAAAAATAGGAATGAAAAAAGCAGAGTGTTTTTTATAGAGTTTTAATTATAATTAATAAAAAGTAAAGGATATCTTTCATTAGTTAGATGCATATATCTTCTGTTATAGAATTGATTGTTTAATATATATTGTAATATTGTTTAAGAATGCAATAGAATATGTTACTGTTTGTTTTCTATGTTTATTATCTTTGATTTTGTTTTTTTTTTGTTGTTGTCATTAATTTTCTTGTCTCTTTCCTATGTTTGTGGTGAATATTTGTTTATATTGTAAATTTGAGCAATGATAATGGTATATACAAAGTAAATAAAAATGTTATATTAAAATCTTTTTAGAAAATGCATATAGTTAAATTGCATACAGATAAATATATTTATTTGTTTAAAAAAAGAGATTTATAATTTACAATTTTTTTTTCTCTGTCATGAACTGTTTATATATATTTTAGGTATCCATATTATTTATTTATTTATTTGAAACAATTGTAAAATATTAAAAAATAAATATTTTAATTTTATTCTATTCTTTTCTATTCTATCATGTCAGCCACTTGATAGCATTGATGCTAAGCAAAATCATATACATATAACGTTACTGGGCCCACCCTGTTCTTTGTGAAAGAATATAGAAATCATACAGATTAACATAATTCATTAATTTCCTTAATAACATTTACTGGAACAATTTTATGTAAACATACATTATTGCAAATATTCTATTCTAGTAGAATTGCCCATGTGGCAAAACCTTCCTCCCCCCCTCGTAAACTTTACAACTACATCATGGTGACCAAAAAATGATGCTGATAATGCTTTAATTACTGAACTCACTTTTACTTTTTCAGGTTATTTTTGAAAAAGGTTAAAAAAAATAATTATTTATAAATTTTATTTATTGATTGATTTCTTACAATAGCTATCTTTGAAAGATAATATGTGTATGGATCTTAATGGCACACTTATTAAGAACGATTAATAATTTCCAACTCGATCAGCTTTTTTTTTATTTTTCCTATTATGCCTTTTTGGTTGGGTATTTCAAGATTAATTAATCAATGTATTCAGTATTTGGACAAGTACTTTTGGTTTCTCTGGATAAAACTATGAGAATTTTCATACTCATACATCCTTTCTTTTTGCTGTTGTCCAAAGGCTTAATGTAATTCATTCTGATTTCCTTCATTATCAATTTCTGTAATTTAGTCAAGAACAATTTTACACTACCAACAAATTTCAAAACCCATTTAAACTACAAGTCACCCTGAAAAGTCAAATCTTAGTCCTGCAATGTAGGCCAAAGGTTTACTCCTTTTTCACATTCTGCAAGAATTAAAACTTTATCAATTGGCCTATCTTATTGCAAAATTCTATTTCAGTAGAATTACTAAATTCCCCATGCAGGCCAGCTTCTGTAAATGGCAGTTAGCCTGATTTTGACCTGTCAGCCATTTTATTTGTCACAGGCATGTTCTCAAGAAAATGCAACTATTTGAGTGACCTTGTCAAAATCTTGCTTGGACCTACCCCTTCTGAATTGATTTGAAGGTTCAATGTTGAGTAGTGAAGTGTGGCAATGGGTGGAAAATTGTTAGGAGGTAATAGCATGTCAAATGACATGTAAGCTAATTCCTTTGACATGCATATTTGAAGAGTTGTAGCATGCTGAATTCCAGAACCCTCAGACAATACTATAGCAAATATTGAGCTGTGAGCATGGGGATATAGTGCATAACACTAAAACAGGCCAGCTGCCAGAAAATTACATCTTTTCTGTGCTTTATAGCATAGAAATTTATGCCATCATCTGTGTCCATCAGCTGCCATGTAGTAAACAGTCTCTTTCTGTGCTTCTTGGTATATATATATATAGGCCTAGAAGGTGGTGGCCATGTAAACAGCATATTTATGTGCTTTTGCATATAAATAGCACCATCAAGTGGTTGACACAATAGAATAGAAAACTACCAAAAATTAAAGACATGAATTAATAGTAGAAGTTAGATAAATATTTTATGTGAGGATTATCGAGTTGAAAATACTATGGCAATCAATGACACAATAAAGGAAAAGGAGATAGAAATCAACGTTTTAATTTTTTCAAAGTCATGAGTATTTTGTCTGGAAAAAATAATGACAAACTTTGTTTTTGCTAGAATTTTTTTACATAAAATAATTAAAGGAACCATAACTGAATTAATTATATGCCAAAAAGTGAGTGGGTAAAGGGAATTTTCTATTTGAAGTTAAGTCTTATCTTGCTTCCTTCAACTTCCACCTAAAGTGAGAGAAAGTCATCAACAAGCATGTCATTTAAGGGAAAAGAGAAATTGTTTTAAATAACTAGTTATTTCTGTCTGGAGGTCGGAGATAAAATTGCAATGTTATAAGCATCTCAAATATTTTCATTATTTCTATTAATTCAGCTCAGCATGATGTGCAGGAAAAATACTTTAAAAGAGTCAACTTTAATCATTCAGAAAATTTACATCGTTGTCAATAAAAAATTATCTACCATGTTAATAGAATTCAAGCAAGGTTAAATATCAACTCTTCATATAACGATTTAAAATAATAAGAAAGATATTATTAAAAAAATCAAATAGATATTATTAAGTTAAAAAACTTGTAATGTATAACCATTTGTTCTTTTATTTTTTTTCTTTCTTTGGTATGCTATGATAGAACAAAGCTTTATAGCATGTATTATCTTATTATTTTTATACACACATATACCTAACATGTATAGTATATGCACGTAGTATATAATAAATGCTGTACATGGATTTTCATTAGCATTTTTGCTTGGGAAGATGATTTTAAATTCAAATGTTTTGATGTGATTATCATTATTGAAATTTTTTTTTTAGCAAATAATTTATAGCTATTCAATAATTTTGAGATATGTTTATAGAGTAGATTTGTTATAATGATATTTTATATGTGAATATTTATACGCATCAATATGGAAATCTTTTTATCATTCATATGCTCTTATTATAGGAAGATGTTTGTCAGAGTTACTATAACTTAATGATAAAACCTTTTGCTGGATTAGAGGAGTATATTAATTCTTTTTCTTATAACTGAGTACTACTTGTAACATAAAAAAGATTACTTTAAGAAGTCTGCATTTGGACACTCCAAAATAAGATAAGTGCAGTTTAGAAAACATAAATTTATATTTAGTAGAGTCTAAAAGGAATCTTGACATTATTTATCTGAAATTGCAGAGTTAGCCAAATCCTACCTTGAATAAATCTCTGATCTTGAACTATTTGACATTATCAAATATTATTATTATTGTTATTGCTATATCTTATTTATTTTTAGACAGTTAATGGTCTTCATTCAGATGCAAATAAAACTTAATAAATATATTATTAATAAATGTCCCAAATATGAATTTTAAAGAAATCAGGTGAAAAACCTATGAAATAAAATGGATATTATGCTTTCTTATTTTATAATTACTTCCACTCTAGAAAGAAAAAAGAATACATATCATAAATAAAAGATAAATCACTTGTTTTAATTAAAATGACTTTATGTATTTTTTTATTTAAACTTCACTACTGGTCTTCATATATGGGACATGGTGCAAGACTTGATTTGAGAACTTAATTATTTATATCCTGAGAATATTTAAATGTTAATCATTACTTGAACAAGCATCAATATGCTGATATATTACATAACAGAAATAATTTACAAATTTTAAATTAATTATTTACATGTAGTCATTTGTAAATATAAATTAAATTCAATAAAATATTTTTTGTTTCTATTTTATATTTTGCCACATAATCAAGTCTCATTAATTGCTGTTAACACTAAACCTTGAAAGCAAACAAGTAAAGTATTAAATGTGAGATAATAACATTGGATATATTCTTTTGTTTATGTTATGAGTTTGATTTAATTAGTTATAAGACATCTTTTTAAAGCTTCGTCCATTATCATATTAATTGCCAGTAGAGTTTGATGAATAACTGTTTTCTCTTAGCATATGATTTAGTTAAAATATCATGTTTTATTTGATTATGATTTAGGTGTGTAGAACATTGAGAGCATTCAAAAAATGAATTTTGTATACACATGATTTAAAGAACTAACATACTCATTTTCTCTCCTTCCCAGTTATATACTATTCCAATTTGGGTATTATCCAACCAGAACCTTTCATACATTATATACTATTTCAATTTGGATGACAATTTGTGGAGTGTAACTATTTAAAAAAGGATCTTTATATCACAATATCATTACAATTTAGTACAATTCATGGAGCATATTGAATAAGGTAAATCTTTCACAACCTGTACCATTACAATATATTGTAGCCTTGTGGTTTGGATCAATGTTTGTCAAGCCTTAATTATTGGGTCAAATGTGTAAAATTTTAATTTTTAATTAACTATAATTAAAATATATTAAATCAGTGTATTATATCAATGGTATGTTATCATGTTTGCCAAATTTTATTTTAAAATTAAGTAAATTTTATCAATAAATCTCCTGAGAGTGATAAAGACTTAGACTGTTCAAGATATGCTAAGCCCACTGTTCAGAATGTGTATGAGATTTCATATGCATTGTCTGTCAGATAAATTAATTTTAAATAAGATTAAAATAATAATTTATTAGTGTTATTATTAATTTATAAGTATGGATATAATTGATATTGTATTATAATTAAGTAATAGTCAAAAAGATTTAAAATTATAACTCTTCTAAATTAATCTTTATAATTAATCCTTGAGCATATATTTATTGCAATGTAAAATAGTTTTGAACAACTTGGTTAGTTATCACTAATGAATATAGGTGTAGAAGTATTAATTATATGCACATACCACACTTTAATTGGTTTATTTTTTTACCATAATTCCATTTGATAAAGGTATAAATAAGCTAAAATATATTGCAGAAGGAGGATCAGTTAAAGAACAAGAGAAGAGACAACATTTGAGCTATAACAAAATTTAAGACCAAGAAGAAGCTGAAAATTAATAACATTGGTTTAAAATTGGAACCGAATTTGAATGATAGTCAGTTATATTTTTACTCATAAAATAATGGAGTAGAGAATTCCACTTTCTTGCATACATCTTACCTATTGATCTATCAACTGGTAATCACCAGAATTTCACATTGGAAAAGTATGGGTACCATTTTGAAAAACAAATACTTCATTCAAAAAGAATTCAGATTTAAAACTGGATAAGAGATCATAAGCATAAAATTTTATTCAATATATTACTACAATTTTAATTATTATAGTCATTATGTACATTTAAAGATTAACAATGATTTGTTTGGAATGGTAAAAAAAAAATATTGTGTGTTCATTTATAAAATAGATATAAATTTTTTTTTTGCCTTTATATCAAACATAAATGGGGACCAAATTATAAGTAACTAAACCAAAACTTTTTGAATTTAAATTTAAAGAAATGAAATCTACTTTAAAGAATATTAAAATTTTCATATATTGTAATGCATGAAATTAATTTTAAAAAGTAAATAGCAACTTCTTAATTACTATTGTGGAATGCTGGAGTTAACACTAGTTTAAAATATTGATAACAAAATTTTAAAATACTTTAAAATGCAGGAATCATTCTTAATTGTACCAATATATTACTGTGGATGGAAAAATTAATAACAATTCTTTTGAGAAAATTTTTCACTTGCTGTCTCAGTTGGAGATATTATTTAAGCTATAGCTTGTTTGTTTTTGTTTTTAAAAAAAAAACATCCAATATTCTGAAGAAAAATATTTATGAGTGTTTCTGTATAATTATTTTATTTGCCAGAAACTCTTAAATATTTTATTTACTTTACCATGATTAAATATGAAGAATATTGATGCATCATCTCATAAAATAGTTTGCCAGATTGACAATAATATCATTTTCCCTTCATCAGTCAGCTTGTAGTGAATGAATTTAAATTACAGACTATGGGAATAAAATGAAATATAATAGTTCATTTTTATTAATATTATATATTAGTTTTGGACATGCAATTAAGGTATATATATATATATATTGTCTATTTTTGGTATAAATATGCAATGATTCTGAAAGCACACTAAGGTAAAATTATATATATATATATATTTGTACTGGTTAGCTTAAATTTAATATTAAATTTTATATAGAGATACCCATCTCTTTCATTTATGAGAATAGTTTATTGATATTCTATTTATGGGTAAACAGTCAGAATAATTTATCAGAAGCATAACAGTATTTCCTTATGATGACACAATTATTTTATTATATGGAGTTTTCCATATAAGCAGGTATACATTAATTTTATATTTTTACTATATTTGCCTATAATTTAGTATGTCCACTTTACTTTATAGATTTTGTTACTTTTCATTGACTGTGTGTATTTTTGTTATTGCAAATTTTATTATGCTCTATAAAATATTTTATAATCATTTGATTTACAGTATTTTTGTTGGTTTCATACACTATTTCCCATATGCATTGTTTGTGGTTGGATATTTATTTTTTGGCTTTTAATATAAGAATTATTTTGTCTTGCCATTGTATTAATAAGGAGTTGTGCTTGTTTCTATGTGATAAGTTTGAGGAACATATAATTTCATTAAACATTGTATCATTGATATTATGCATTGGTAGATGGAGTATAATCTTCAATTGCTTATTCCAAGAGAGTATTCTATTGTTGAGGCTCATAATTATCTAATTCTCAATGAATGTGGTTTCATTCCTGAATAGGATTGTTTTCATGGTATACATTCCAGTCAATGTGTTGAGAGGATGTCCACACATTTTCATACCTAGGAAAAAAGTATTGGAATCTGTCATATTGTTATACATCTATATAATGTTATTTTGAGGAGCCTCTCTTTATTGTCTGATCCCTCATGATCATGTCTAGTTATTTTCCACCATGTATGATAAAGATCTTGCTGCTTTAAAATTGTATATCAATGATATGGTAGAGTTAGTTTCAGGGAGCCTTGCTTATCTATAGTATTTAGCTAAATAAAATAGTGTATGTATTGTAACTTGTCAACACTTACAAGCAAACCAACAGAATTTATTAATAGTTTTAAAACTTATCCTGTGTATGGCATAATAAGAAATGAACATACACAATGTTATTTCATTTCCATCAAGCAGTAGTCTACCAATGGATTGGTAAGACATTTTAATAGTTAAGATGGTTATTCTATGGACATGGGCAAAGTTTAATATCCTGTATATATTTGACTTCTGGTGTCTGTTCCCATATTCATATAATTGATTTCTGAATGCTAAATAATAATTGTCATTTGTGCTTCATATTATAATTGTCATTATCATATTACTTATTAGTAAAGTTTAGTTAATAATTTTATTGGGAATATACCTATAACCAAATGAATATACCTTGTTTTATATTGTTTCTGAAATATATATGTCTTCAATTATTTATTATTATTTTAAAAAAGTTGTAAAATGTGGAAATAAATCTTGTTGTTTTGAAAATGTATTTGGTTATCTATGACTTTATTGCTAATCATCATCCACAGTATTATTGTTATTGCTATCAACACATTATCTTAATGTCTTAAAGTCATCATCAATCAATACAGTATATTTTATTACACATTAATATATCACATTGACTTTTGTAAGCTCTTACATTTAAAGTACATTTAGAATTTATGGCTTACTGATCAGAACATTGTTGATCTTAAGCCCATTTTTTATTTTAAATATTTTAATGATCTATTGGTTTTTGGAATAACCTATTCATTGAATCATATGATACATCATTCTGATCTTGATCAGATTGCCCAAAGTTATTTAATAAAAGAGAGTTTGTAAGTTATTGTGCTTTCTTTATTAAGCATTTATTTGTACTTCATAAAACTTAAAGTTCATATTATTGTTGGTATTGGGATTGCCAAATATTCTTTGTTAATTCTATTTTGTTTTATGAGTTGTCTTTGTTTGTTATATTTGTGTAGTGGCAAAATCACTCTCATTGACCCAAGTATATCTTTTAAAATAGTAATATTTAAGTTATTTGAACCCTGAGAAAGTAGACTACTCGTTAGCAATCATAATTTTGAATTTATGGTAATTTTATGACTAAAGTTATTTATTATGCTTTGATTTGTGTTATGTTTATCTTCACAATTTTATTGATTCAGTATAACTTTAAGATGTAAATTTTTTCTCTAGTTTTTTAAAAAAACGTATAGTTTATCTTAACTTCATGGATAAATATTCTCATTTAGTCAAGCTTAGAATCCATACTTTGCCTCAATTTTATATTACTGTCAGTTTTATAGTTTAGGATCTCATTCTTCATCATCAACATTGTTTTCATATTTCATCTGAATCTTTCTTTCTTTTATTTCTTTATCCTCATTTTATCTTAATTCATTATCATAATTGATTCATTCTTCATTGGCTCCTATTCTATCATTATCTTGATAATACATCACCCTAACACATTTTCTTTCTCTTTTCTCACTCTTAGCTCGTTCATTTTCACTCTTTAATTATTATTTAGTCGTCCAGATCCTAATCCATTTATCACCTAATTCATAATTCAAATTCCATATTCATTACCTAGACCTGATTATAAACTACTTATTGGTTTTGCAATTATTAAATTTATCTAATAATATTTTGCTTATGGATTTTAAAGCTAGTTTAACCAATGTTGATACTATAAGTTATTATCTTCATGGACACTTTGTGACCTTCCTTAGATTTATTGATTCACGCTAGCCTAGTTGGTTTTAAGAAAATAATATTTTTATTCTAACATTATTTTTATGTACATATTCTTATTATCCATATATAGTTACAATATATATATATATATAAATGATGGAATTAAAATCCATTATGTTGCCTTCATAAAATACTTTAATATAAAAATATAAACAAATATTATAGACAACTATATTTGAATTAATAAATAATATTTTTATTTACATCAAATCGATTTTCGTTCAAAATAAACCTTCTCAAGATGTTAGAATAAATCAAAAAGTCACGGGATTTATATTAACTTAGTATACACTTAGTGTTCAAATTAAATTTTAAAAATTATTAAAATTTTCAATGTTCAATTGATGACCCACAATTCAATTTCACGGATGTTGAAGCAAAACTCAGAAACTTAGTATCATTTAACTTTAATAATAAAGCTTTCATAAAATTATGACAATTCAAGGAACACAGTTTATAAAATTTACTATCAACAATCAGAAGACACTGATCACACAAAATGTCTGTAGAGTTGAAAGAAATCAGATGGTATATCTTCAATATAGCTGTTTTCTTAATTTTGTTTATAAAAATCTTTAAATAAATTAAAAGATATTATATCCACTGAATTATATAAAAACTTGCATTTTTCTTTAGTAGATCAAAATTCTAAAGCCATTTCGTTCTTTAATATAAATATTTCAATGACGTTCTAATTTAAAACCATTTCTAATTTTCTTCAATAATATTTCATATGATAGAATTAAAATCCATTATGTTGCCTTTATAAAATACTTTAATATAAAAATATAAACAAATATTATAGACAACTATATTTGAATTAATAAATAATAAATTTATGAAAGCTTTATTATTAAAGTTAAAGGATACTAAGTTTCTGAGTTTTCCTTCAAGAATCGTAAAATTTAGTTGTGGGTCGTCAATTGAACATTGAAAATTTTAATAATTTTTAAAATTTAATTTGAACAATAAGTGTATACTAAGTTAATATAAATCGCGTGACTATTTGATTTATTCTAACATCTTGAGAAGGTTTATTTTGAACTAAAATCGATTTGATGTAAATAAATTTATTATTTATTAATTCAAATATAGTTGGCTATAATATTTGTTTATATATATATATAAAGAACAAGGTAAAAATTAAAGTAAATTTCCAAAAATTGGAAAAAAAATCATTTACTTAAAAAATATGTAGCCTAAATAGATGCAACAGTATAATTATAGTTAATCATTATTGGTTTAAGTTCTTAGTTCTTTAAATAGATTAAGCAATGAGTATCCTGGATGAATAAAATAGAGACCTGCTCAGTAAATGACGCAATTGGATTGGAGTGAGACTTGAGAATTTCATTAAATATATAAACTATTAGGAATTTTAAACTTCTCTCTCAATATTATAATATATAAAATTAAAAGTGTGTGAAGCGCTTGAAAGACAAGCTATAGAGAGTGCAAAAAATATTAAACACGAAGCACTTTCGAAGCCGTTTGCCTCATATTCATAGTGATAATTCTGCATTTCACATTATCGCTATGAATATGAGGCACAAGGCTTTGAAAGTGCTTAGCGTTTAATATTTTTTGCACTCTCTATGGCTTCTTTTTCAAGCACTTCACACAGTTTTAATTTTATTAAATATAAAAATAAAAATTAATTAACAAGTACAATAAAATAGGCTAGTTAACGGGTAGAAAAAATTAATAAAAAAATGAAATGATAAATAAATAAATCAAGGACGATAGACATAGGTATAATTTTGATCTTGAAGATATGCATTGTGAGAATGAGATTGGTGCACTATTCAGTAAAAAAAAGCACAAATATATATATTAAATGAATAAATCAATCAAACAAGATTGATATTGGATATTTGATCATCATAGTGATATTAAATGAAGTACATGATGTTGATATGACATAGAGCTAAAGAAAAGGGGATACAAATATATGCCATGGACAAAAAAAAAACAATAAGGGAAGGTGAGACAGAAATGATGCTTATGCAATTGGAAATAAGACAGAGACTACAAAAACTTAATAATCCAAAATCAATTTTAAAAAGTCATAAAATGGGGCCACCATGCTATAAAAATCTTCTCAGAATATGATAAGAATACTCAATAAACATAATGAAGAGATCCAGAAATTGTAAGAGCAAATGTTTAAAAAAAGTATAAATGAGAATAAGTGATGATGGAAATGTTAAACAAAAATAAACAAAATTAGTTTTATGAATTAGAACCAAACAAATTAAGATGTCAATTTAGATGAAGAACCTAATATACATAGAGATAGTGATGCTGTAAATAAATATAGCACTAATGTAAAACTCATGGATAGTTGTAATGTGGATAGTGATGTCATTATTATGAATGGTTATTTGGATGAAGACACAAATGAAAATTATGTGATAAACAAAAAGTAAAAATTGAAAATGTGATGATGATGAAAAATTGAATGATAACTTTATTTATCCAAATGTCAATATAGAGATTGCAACTAATTATGTAGAAGTCATCAAAAATAAGAATATAATTAAGCTAAAAAATATATTCTATTGTCTGACTAAAAAAATGGATTGTGAAGAAAAATATCTGGAGAAAATTAAAGATAGAAGTGCTTTGAATCACAGAACGTACAAAGAAAAAGTACACAAAATTCAAAAAAAGAAGATTTGATAAGACCCTAAGTTTAAGGCAATGATTATACCTGATAAAGCATATAAAGGAACACAGTATATTGTTATTACTTTTTGTTTAGCAAAATAAACAGAAAGAACCAGATAATGGAGAATTGGAAATCCACTTTTATAAGAATTGATTAGATTCTGGGACATTTTGAATATAAGCATGTATACATTTTAAAAAATATCTGAAGAGAAGTAAGATTTAATCTTTGTGTAGATAATAAAGATGTCCTACTCTTTTGTTTTAGGACATAATATTTTCAGAAAATTCCATATATATAATGTAAAATGAAATAAAAGAAAACATTTTTCTTTAAAAAATTACTCAATATATGTAAAAACTGAAAATGACAAATAAATAAACAAATTTAAAGACACACTAAAATATTGAAACAATACCATCTTGCTACAAGACAAATGTGAATATCACTAAACATGAAAAATAAGAAATGGTACCTAAACTTCAAGTGTCTACGGTAGTGTGGAGAACCTTGCTGTCAATTAATAAATAAACTAGTATACAATGGTGCTAATTGAGTTTACATCATTATAATTAAAGCCTATCACAGCTATAGCTATAGTTGAATAAATTCTGCTAAAGATATACCAATACCTGAAGTCTGAGCTCAAATTCTTAGTGATGGAAGGAAATAGATATGGATTTTAAAACTATTTTATTATAAATCTTTAATTATTAACATTAAATATTTATCTCCATTATTCCAAAAGTATTTTTATAAATTACTAGTTATTATTGAATTTGTAAATCTCTTTATAAAATAGTATTATAAGTGATTGCTATTTTGCTTTATTTAATCATGTCACAATTCAGGCCATGTAAAGTTAAAAGAAAAAAATATTTTTATAAACAGAAATCAGCTATTTGTAACAATTTCCAGCCATGTTTATAAAGATTTAGTATTTTAAAACCAGTCATCTCCTCTACCTGCAAATATAAAATAGGGTGCAGAGACATAATATATTAAGATTGGCTTTTTTTATTATCTTTTAATAGTTTACAGATTTGGGGAAGGATAATTTAGCTATATTTATATAAGTGAACTGCTATAACTTTATTTTGGGCTTTTTTGTTTATATATGAGATTCATTTGTATGTGTGTAACTTATTCATAAATGATTATTCTACCATTATGTTTGTCAGTCACTTGCAGTCATTATGTTACTTAGAACAATGTTACGCAGTAGATGACCATATATAATCTGCTTTATTTTTGTACATGTCTTGGCTGATATTGTTTACAAACTGCTGGTCACTCTTATGTTTAGTACCACTTTAATAGTGCATGATAGATGAAAATTCCTATCATATAGCTTATTCCTAGCACATATGTATTTGCATATTCATAAATAATGAGATGCCGATGTTATGTTTCTGTGACTTATATTTGCACATATAGCATTTAGATATTTACCTGAATTACAGCCTGAAAATATTTATGATAGTCCAATTATTTAAATACTTAATGAATTTGGAGTATCCTCAGATTGTATGTTAATTAATCTCAAAACTGTAATGATAATTACATGTGATCATTAGACTATGCAGTGAGTTTATATTGGTGCAAGAAGCAGTTTAAAAAGTATTATACTGTATTAGATCATATATTATCTATGCATAAACTAACTTGTTTATAAGTTAACAGAGCAGTTAATTCATGTATCAATAATTTAATTAAAATATGGTAGAGAGTCTCATGTGTCAAGCTGAACTTAGCAGGGTATAAACAGAAAATGTTATTTATTCTGCGACATTAGAATGTGGAGAGTCCACGAAAATTGTCCTTGGGTAATTTTCATGTGATGTATACATTTTGGACAGTTACAGTATGTATATTATTTTAATAAGTGGTGCACCAATGTGGAAGCTAGTTATAAATACAAATTCCTTACGTCGAAATGCCAATTTCAATTAAATATTAATTTAAAAAAATATTTGAAAACGTTAGTAATGTAAAATAATAGTAAATAAGTTTTTTATTATTTTTGTTTGACAGGTTGAAGTAGAGATGGGGAATTTTTTTTTTTTACGTATTATAATTTCATTTTAAATTGCATTTAGAAAAGTAATTATTGATTTTAAAAATATTTTCATCAATAAATAGAAATTTGGTTGAGAAGCTATTGCTAATAATGAAAAAAACGTACATATATCACGATGCCTAATAAGAATTATTTTGTTTAATAATGAAATAGAATCAGCAGTATACAGATAAATGAAAGTAAACATACATACATATTTCCTAATATATATATATATATAAAAGACTGTTTTTGTTTTTAATTAAACACTGTAGAAAATTTTAAAGTAGGCAATATCATCAAACTTCATAATATGGATGGCAAATGAAGGACTTTTGTGTGTAATCACATGTACTCATATAAAGAGTGGTAGAGTAAAGTGGATCCTCAAAAATAAATAACTATAAATCAAGAATTAGTATTGAAACCAAAATTTTGGGTTAAGTTTAAAAAATTGAGATTTTATGTATATGTGTGTGTTTTTATTCCAATATAGAGACAGACAATTCTACAAAAGTACAATTGTTGATGAATATAATAATGGAAATGTTAAACAAAAATCAGCAAGAAATGAGACAAAATCAACAAGTTATGATGGAGAAAATGGAAAAAATATTGGAGAAAATAATAAATCAAAATCAACAAGAAATGAGAAATATAAAACAGGAAGCAATTCTCCACACAAAATTGAGGTAGTAACCACACTAATTCTAAAACGAATTTACAGAGTTCACTCCAATATGGTTAAATTTTGGTATCCATGACTCACTAATGATAAAAATGATATTACCAGTTGTTCCAATAGAGATAAGCACATCAAATGATCTAGAAAATGCTCACTCCTGATTGCAAAAGATGGCAGAAAAGTATAGAAGACAAAAAATATTGACACCCTATCAATTAAATATGGTTGACTAACTTTTGGTCAGGACCCTGCATGTTAGTAATCCAACATAAAATCAATACAAAAAAAATTTTCACCATTATATGAAAATTGCAGACACCACTTTCCCACTGGATGGCAATCTGGATATAAAGAGGACATATAATGCCTGAAGTCTATAACAATTTACAAAGTAAATGGAATTTTGTGATTGAAAATTTTTATAGATTATATATTTTTGTGTGTAAATTAATTTTTGCATGTGTAAATTTTTACTAATCAAGAAAAAGCATTTTTTATTTTTTATGACTTTACTTATAGGATGTAATATTTATATATGCTTCCTATCCATAATTTAAAAATTATAAGTTTATTTTAGAAATAAAGATTTTCAACAATTTTAGTAAATAAAAATTATATATACAATTTTTATTCACAGATACAGGTATATTTGGCACCATTAATTAAAAGTTTTGTTTAAAAATAATTTAAAACAAGATATTATTCATATATATATATATATTATTTTTATTAACATTGTAAAGGTATTCTATAATTATAAAATGGAAATGGCATTATTTTACAAAAAGTAATTAAAATTCTTATAATTAGATTGACTAATTAAGGAGATAAGCATTTGATGTATCTTAGTTTGGTATTGCCTTTCAAAGATAAAATTTTGTAACTGTCAGGATTGGACAAATAAGCCATGTATCAAAATGAAGTTTAAGAGTTATCTATCATCAGTATATCAATGGATTAAAATGACAGATGATGGATTCAATTTTCCTGATAAGCCAATTTCAGGAATTATTAATAGTGATTGAAATTCCTTGTCCTAATTTACTTTGACTGACTTTTGTTGATTGCTCATTGCTGATATAATTTAATTGCTGAACTATTATTGATGATTAGTTCTTGTTTGTGACTTCATTATATTTAGCATGTTTAGTGTTGAAAAATATAATGGAGGAGAAGAGAAGCACAATATACTACCACTGCTTCCAGACTGCAAAGTGCAGGCTGAAGATCCATAGAGAAGTAGGAAAAAGAGCTTTCAATTAATATAGAAATAGAATTGTGTTCATTGTATACTTAAACTTCAATTATCTATTGCTGTGTACAGAACCCTACCTTTAATTAAAAAATAAATTACTGTCTGAGGTTGCCAGTTGAGTTCAGACTATTATGATTAAAGCCTATCACTACTATAACTATAGTTGAACAAAGTCCACTAAAAGTATACCAATACCTGAAGTCTGAATTCAAAATTTTAATGGTAAAGGGAAATCAGTATGAACTTTAAAAATTTTTATTATAATTCCCTATTACTAACATTAAATATTTTTCTCCATTATCTCAAAAGTATTTTTATAAATTACTGCTATTATTAATTTTGTACTTTTTGTTTTATAAATTAGTATGACAAGAGATTGCTATTTTGATTTATTAAATCATGCCACAATTCAGACAGCATAAATATAGAATATTTTTTTATAAAAAGCAATTAGCTTATTATTTCAATCTCTGGCCAGGCTTATAAAGTCTTAGTATTTTAAAACCAGCCATTTTCCATTACCTGCAAAAATAAAGCAGACTGCATACACAAAGTAAATTAAGATTGGTTTTTTTTTTAATAATCTTTTAATAGTTTACAGATTTGAGAAATGATAATTAGGGTGTATTTATATAGATGACTAATTTTATTTCAGGCTGTTTTGTTTATATGTGAGATTCATTTATATGTGTCTTATTTATAAATGATTGGTATACGGCTGTGATTACTGGTCACTTGCAGTCACTATCCTACTTGGAGCAGTGGTATGTGGTAGATGGGCATTCCCACCATATGTCATCTGTTTTGTTTTTGTACATGTCTTGGATTATACCATTTGTAAATTGCCAGTCACTCTTATGCTTAGTATCTTTACAATAGTACATGATAAACAAAAATTTCTATTGTATATTGTATTCCTAGCTCATGTGTATTTGTATATTCATAAATAATGTATTGCAGATGTTGTTTTCCTGTGACTGACATTTGCATATATAGGATTTAGTTAATTATCTGTATTACAGCCTGAAAGTATTTATGGTAGTGAAGTTATTTTCCAGTGACTGACATTTGCACATATAGGGTTTAGTTAATTACCTGTATTATAGCTTAAACGTATTTATGGTAATCCAATTATTTAAATAGTTAATGAATTTAAAGTATTCTCAGACTATAGGTTAATTAATCTTAAAATTGTAATAATAATTGCCTGTGATCTTTAGCCTATCGGTGCAGAAACGATTTAAATAATATTCTATTATATTGTATATTTTTTATGCATAAACTTAATTATTGAAGCCATAAATAACTAATCATACTAATTTGTTTATAAGTTGACAGAGCAGTCAATTTATTCTATCTTGTGTGTGTACTATATATATATATATATACTTGAATAAATTGTAGTGTCTCATTATATTTAGCATTTGTAATTATTTTACAATCAATAATTTAATTAGAATATGATAGCCTCAATATGTTAAACTGATGTTGGCAGGGTATGAAAAGAAAATGTTGTTATTCATTGATATTGGAATGTGGAGATCCGATGCAAATTGCTGTTGGGTGATTTGCCTATGATGTACATATTTTGAACAGTTGCAATATGTGTATATGTCTTTGTGCATGTGAGAGTGTTTGTAATTTAGATGTAAGCAAATTACTTTGCATATGCAATAAGAATTGTAAGCACTGCCAACAATAAATATATTTCAAATATGAGTGGGCTGCCTTTGTTTTTAAAATATTTACCGATGGCGAGTACTTACAATTCGTGGACATGTACTAAAGACAGTTTTCTTCCATCTAAATTACATATATATTTGCAAATGCTATGCTATTTAAAATTTACTTTGATATTTATATAACTACATTTATCTATAGAAAGCATTTCTGCAGTAGAAATAAATATGACTATATAAGCACACACAAAATATTAGACATGAAGTTAAAACAATCTTTAATAGTCTTTTTCAGTGCAGAGATCTCTTCCCAGAAAAACAATAGACACTTAAAATAGCTAAATAGATATATATATATTAATATTTACTACTTTGTTAAGTAATATTTTGAGAACTTTATTGTAACTTCAAATTTGCAATATATTTGTTTATTGCTGTTATTTTTTTTTTCAAACATTTAAAACTATTGTTATGCTACGTTTTCTTTAGAATTCATAATAATAATACCAGAAGTATGTTAGAAAAACTTAACCATATTCATTATATTATGAATCAGTATTGCAAAATTCAGATATGTATTTATATATAATATAAATAATATATAAGATATTTAAAAAAATTATATGAGCTATATAACTAATCAAAACATTAAAACATCAGACTTTTTTTTATCTTGACTGTTCAATTTCCATGAACTTCTAAACTTTTCTTAAAAGATTAAAATCATGTATCTTTCGTGACATTTCTGTTATAGTAAAACCATCAGGAGTTACTGTGACCTCATCTTGAGTTTAATATTTGCTAAGATTGGATTAGAAAACCATTTTATGGACCAAGACTTTTAGCTTTAAAAGATAGAAAGGTAATTTCAAGTCTATTTAAATTATATATTAGTTTTATATTACAGTTCTTCTCAGTTAAAGCTATAAATGATAAAATAAAAAAGATCATAATTTTTGTTTATAATATTTATATTTTTTTTAAAAAGTGATCTAAAAAAATGTAAAATTATATATATAATAGAAAATAAATGACCTTCTGATATGATTATTAATATATTATAATAAGCAGTGCAAAATGAAAATTTAAGTCTTTTTTTTTTTTAAAGTTGTTCAAAATCGCTAAGTAAACAGGGTTGTTAAGCAACATTCATGTATATGGTCGATAAATGGGTTTCAACATATTTTTTTCCTCTAATTATTTGGCAGATAGTTTTCTTTGTTGTGTCTCTGCAAAGAGATTTAGAAAGATATGTATATTTTTGCTGTTTTATGTTCTTTATAATATAAAAAATATAAAAGTTAGCAATATATGCTATTAAATCAATAAGCCATTAATCTCTCTTGTTATGAATAAATATTATGTTAAGCAAGAAAAACCAAGAGAAGTTATCCTTCTTGAACATACAGGATGTTATTTATTTATAGCTTGAGAGATAGTGGTGTGATTCCTTAATTATTTATACTATAGAGGTAAAAAATAAAATTACCAAAATATTAATAATTTTACTCAGATTAACAAAGAATGCCAAAACAAATTTTATTATAGTTCAAAAAAGGGAAGAAAAAACAATATATATATAGCTAATTTTTAGTATTACAATTAATGTTTGTTTTAAAAAAAAAAAAATTATATTTAATGTTTAAATCAAAAATAAAAGTTGCAAACATAAGAGTTAAAAATTCCTTAACGAATTTCAAAATAATAATCTTAGTTTGGATTACTAACAAAAATAAAATTTTTGTTTTATGGTTTTGAAACTTGAAGATTTACTCACCATTATGAGAATAAGTAATTATGGTTTTTTTAATACATATATATTTAAGAAGAAATGATTAATATTTTTAGTGTATTTTTATTCTGTGTACAAGATTGGATTATATTAACTAGATGGCAGAGTAGTTACTAAATGATAACTTTTAATTATCATATATTAATTGTGAGTCATTATTTGCCAAAATAAATGTTTTCATATTTCATTTATAAATGTTCATTATATATCTTTATTAAATAACAACTATTATTAAACAGAATTATTGTATGTTGAATAAAATATAAAACAGCATGTTAATTTTTGTTTAGTAAAATTATTGACAGCAAATTAATTTGTCATTATGATTTTATATTTCAGTATTAATTATAAATAGTAATTCCAAAAACTAATAATTATTATAATAAAAAGATTTAAATGAATCTGTTTTCTTATAATTGTGTGAAATATTTCACAGAATGTGAATAAAACAAATAATCTATCAATAAAAAATAAAAAAATCAACATTTAACAATTTATGTTGGATAGAGAGTATTTAAACTTTAGTAAAGTAACTTTTTTTATTTAATAGATCAATCCTGTTCACTGAACAATGTATAAATTGCATAGTTTTCTTTTGTTCAGATAATTCAAAACTTTTCTTTAAAAGTGTATATATCCATTGCTATGAAAATGTTCTCTGGCTAGAAGACATCAAAAACTTTATTTCTTGCGGAAACTGTCTCCCAGCCACACCTAGAGCCACCTGAGTGATTTTCAGCTACAGAATGAATGAAGCTGCCTAGTTAATCTGGGATATGTTCAGGAGCCAGAGAATGATTCACACCAGTAGTTAGGACTAGGATCTACATGGACAGTAAGTACCCTTTTGGTGAAAGTTTAACCAGCAGAAGACATGGGGAAATATAAACTGTTGCTTATGTAAAGAATTCTAATTAGTGTGATAACAATACAGACTCTATTAATTGGATCCATTGTACATTAAAAGTTTCAACAATAGAGTGTGGGATTTTTAATAGGGATTAACCATGTTATTTTGATTGAATTAAATGGAGGGGGTATGGTGTTAAGTTTTATTCATTAAAGTATATGTATAATTTTAATTCATTTTTATTTAATGATTGTAGAGTTTAGAGTCCCAAAATGTTAACTGCTTGATCTTGAAAGTCAAACAGGTATGAGGGTAAAGGTCAGTTAAGATTTCTGCCCATAACCAAACACTGAAAACTTATGCCATAATCAGGAGTATATAAAGGTATGCTTGGTAGTCATAAGCAAACAATGTAAACTTATGCCATCTATTAACGATAAAATAAAATTAGTTAATGTGTAATGTAGAAGGCTTGAGTGGTGCACAATATTGCCCCCTCTTAATAGTAAGTCATGTTAAAATTCATACCTATTTAGATAGGGTCTCTATAATAAACTTGAGTTGTTGTCATTCATAGGATTTGTGCAGTGCATATTCTCTTGGGGAAAAGGTATAAAATGTTAAATAATGGGACTATAATAAAATTATAATGAATGGAATTAAAATTTATGCTTATATTTTGTCTTTGAATTATGATCGAGTCAGTTTGGAGTGCTATGAAGGAGAAATAGGAATGACAATGAGTATGACAAATATTTAAAATCATACCTGAGAGTCTTTCTCTTTAGTTTTCTTATACCATTAACAACTATTGTGTCATCTGGTAAGAACATAAATTATAAATAGTAGATTCCATGTAAGATTACATCTTAAAATTTGTCTATATGACTGTAATACCTAAATAAATTAATACTACAATCATAAATAAATTAACACTACAATCATCAAAGAATTTTTTCAATCTAGTGATGATGTGATGTAATGTACTGTGACTTCACCTTAAATAGAGTCAGGAATCTCTCAGCAATTATATAAGTCTAGTGGCATCCTCATATTGGTTACCATAATATAGATAATCTTTGAAATTTTGTGGACAGTGATGTTTTGTAGTGTCACATAGTATATTGAAAGTAAAAAGTTAAAAAATGGTGCCCAATTTGTGGGCCCCATTAACATAGTGAATGGCCCTAGGAGAGAGTTAAGAATGAGTTAAGAGACATTCAGGTGTTGAAACAAAAGTAAGATAGTGTCCCAAATGGGGGGTGTTATTGAGTATTTGAGATAATTTGAAGAAATAAGAAAATTTGGAAAATGAAAATGCGAGATAGAATTAAAACAAAAACATTCAGTGGAAAGAGAGAAAACTTCATTTGCATACCTAGAAAGCTTTGGAGGAGTGTTTTCACATATATAAAGTAGAAGAATAGGTAATTAGTTAGAGGGAATGGCACAAAAATTGGTGGAGAACTATACATGTTTCTGCTAAACATTAATGTGTACATTTTGGAGCATAAAAAGGCAACAAAAGATGTGAAGGGACATAAAAGCAGAAAAGTACAGAAGAGAAGAGGGGATAGAAGAGAAGAGGGAATAGGATATAGACAGTTTTTTAAAACAAATGGCAAACTTAGGAAGATTGATTGAGTATCCTATTCCAGAATGACAGATTATGAGTATAATAAAAAAACATGAAACAAAATGTACAAAACAGAATAATGAGATATGTGAGCAAAGGTTGGAAGCAATACTGGAAGCACTTATAGATGAATATAGCATGCAAAAGAAAAACAAGAAGAAAAGCAACCTAAAGTTTTAAATATAGTCATTGGAAAAAAACAAAAGGTTCAGGCAATGGCTGAACAAACATGACCAATGATTTCTGTAAAAATACAGGGGATTGAGATTCAAGCTCTACTGGATTCAGGGAGTCAGGTCTCCATAATCACTAACAAAATGTAAAACCAAATTAAGAAAGAGAAGAGTGAAATGCAGGTATTACTGTCAAAAAAATCAGAAATAACCATGGCAAATGGTATATGTGGAAATACAAGTGAGAGGCAAAGAATATGATATGTTATTATTGATGTCAGGGTTGATAGATGGCATTGTACCAGGATCTGATTTTATACATCAAGCTGAAATGAAAATCAATTACAGTGAGAATTCAGTAATAATATAAAATGAAAAAGTTTGGTTTAGCGATTGTATTAGACAAGATAATAATAATAATAAGGTAGCATATAAGGTAGAAGATGACATACACAAAGAGATAGAGAATAAAGTAAGTAAGCTATGGAATAACAATAGTAAATGGAAAGACAATCAAAGATCTATTACAGCAACATGAACCAGTTTTAGCAACAAAACCAGGAATTGCAAAAAGTTATATACACTGTATAAAACTAAAAACAGAGATACATTTTAGTGTAGTTCATACCCAGTTCCAGTTAAATACAAAATGAAGTAGACAATCAAATATGATAGATGGAAGATACACCTTCTGGTGATTGTGAAGAAAAAAGCCATCCCTATGATTATGTTTAGATTCATATCAGTTAAATCCCATTGCTATAGCTGGCAGGGATGTTCCCCACATATAATAACTTTGCTGTTTGAATTTTAAAAGAATATTTTTCATTTTTTGATTTAACATCGATTTATTGGCAGATGCCATTCCACATGGAAGACAGAAAATATACTGTTCCCCTACAGGGGGTAAATGTACATGTTCCAATGAGTTATTTAGGCTCATTAACAGTGATATCAGAGCTGTTGTGAGAATTAAATCAGGTTTTGTTCAAGAGGGTAAAAAGAATTCATCATGTACTACATGGATGATATAGTGATAGTGTTGTGCACCCCCCCAAAAACATTTGAAAAATTTATCTGTGTTCCTTCAGGAGGGACAACAGAAAAATATCATGATTATTTTTTAAAAAAAAAAAAACAATATACTGCAAGAAAAAATTATTTTTCTGGAAAATCTTGTTATTGCACATGGCGTGAGACCTCATCCCAACAACATTGAGGCAATAGTTAGATTCCATGATCCTAAGAATAGAAGACAAATTAGGTCATGTTTAGGTATATTCAATGTTTATGTATATTGAATTTTTATTAAAGATTTTATCTGAGTTTTTCCATGGACACTAAAGCACTGGTACAGCTGCTTAGAAATGAAAATCAGTAAGTGTGGACTGGTAAACAATGTAGGCATTCATGAAAATTAAAGAAAATTGTTTAAAAATCATTACACTTAGCAAACTATTTATTCTGAGAACAAGCAGCAATTAAGTAAAGCGGGCTACATTATTCCAGGAGAATTTAGAAAAGATACTGCAAGTCCTATATTTTTAAAGCAGAATGTTGAATCAGGTGAAAAGATACTATATGAAGGTTGAAAGAGAAGCCTTTGTTATTGTATGGATCCTTAATAAACTCAGACATTTACTACTAGGGTCAGGAATTATAATAATTACATACCATAAGAGTTTAGAGTTTATAAATAAAGGCTATTTAACTAATAATAGGTTATAAGATGGCTCTATACTTACAGAAGTTCCATTACCAGGTAGTCTTTTGGCCTGAGAAAGATAATATAGTTTTAAGCATATAGAGTAGAAACCTGATCCTGGACAGAGGGCAAGGGAGCTCAAATGACTACTCTTATAACTGACTTTGACACATCTGTAAAAGGGATATAAAAAGACTGAAGGTTTTGCAAACATCCAATGCCACATGCAAGGATTTGATACAATGATGTAACAATGTGAACCCATGCCATCTGTTGATTCCATCTCGATGGAAAAGAAAACTACACCAGTATGAAATGGCAAACAAGTTGTTAACATTTCATGTCAAGAAGGAAATAGATTGCTGGATGGTAGTTATTACCTGAAATTTGAGAAAACATTTGATAAATTACGTGCACAGTTTATGTGGGAATTATGGCTTACTTAAAATAACTAAGCTCTTATAATGGAGGTATTATTGATCAATTATGTACACATCTTTTATTGCTAGCTTATAGAGTTGTTGTGAATGCTGTCAAAATAAACCAGATAATAAGAATTATGCTGAAACTATGTCTCCCATAGTACTCAAGAATCCAAATGATTTACTAGCCATAGATTTTTATGGTGCATAAACTTTATTTACTTAATATAGATTTATTAATAATGTATGATGACTTTTCAAAATTAGTGCAAGTGTATCCATTGCAAAAAAAACAGCTGACAAAAAATTCCATTACCATGTTAAAGAAAAAGCCAAATACCCATGTTGGAAAACCTCATGCAATTTTGAGTGATCATGGAGTTCACTTCATGTCAAAAGAATATAAAGATTGAGTATAGTAAGAAAAAATCATCATATTCTCACCTCTATTCAGAGCACTCAGTCTAACCCATGCAATAGGATTATGAAGGAATTGGGAGCTCTGTTTCATTTTCATTAAAAAAACCACAATCAGTGCTTCAATGTATTACCCCAAATAATAAAGATCATTAATTATATATCACAAGTCTACTGGTCTCATGCCAGAAAATTTACATGATGGCCAAGTAGAACCGTTATTACTTAAATGTCATGTCCCAGGTAATAGTGATAAGGTCCATATAGTGTAGGATAAGAGCTTTGTGAAAGACAGATTAAAAGAACTGAACAGAAAAGAAGAAGGCTTACTCACCCAGTACTCTTTTGCATAAGATAGTTTTTTTGTCAAAACCCAGTCAGTTAAAAAACTGAGTGACAACCAATACAGTTTTTTTTTTCCTTTGTTCGAAGGCATGTACGAGATCATGCAAAAGTGCAGTCCCAATACATTCTTGATATAGGAAAACAATGGAAAGAAAAATGCTTATAATGCTCAAAGCTTCAAACCATTAAAGAGAAAATGACAAGAGATGATAGGGGGATAATTAGGGTGTTTTTTTAGTTTTTTAAATTTTTCCTGAAAGAGGAGTAATGGGATAGTATTTTCAACCATCTGATATATATATACAATTTAATAAAACTCCATAATTATAGAAATAATTTGAAACAATATCTTTTAAATCCTTTTTAAAGTTTTGCTTTTATCTCAAAAAAAAAAGGATTTCTAAGGTGAATTTTTCTTTCATTTATTTAAAGCAATTAGATCTTGAGATATAATTTTTCATTAAAAGTTTTCTTTTTGTATTTCTTGGAAAAACATGGGTTGGGAGGAAACTACAGAGATATGCAATTAACCCTTGTTGAAACTTGAGATACAAAATTTATTTGTAATTAAAATATTGCTAGACTTTATCTATTGAACTAATTGATTAAGAACTTTTTTATTAATTAAAAATACTTCAGGAATAAAAGAACATAAATTATAAACAGGCACTAGATGGAGATTTTATACATAAGCCTTATGGCATCCATTGATTACTCTGGTTGGTACAGGGTGGCACTACTGTATGGAGAGTTTTTCCTGTTTAATAACAGTTATGTGCTAGCCTAAGTGATGGTGATCATGTGATGTTTAGTGGTTTAACATAAATTGTAAGTGACAAAATATAGTTAAAAATAAACTGCAACATGTGAATCCTGTTTGCAGAAAAAAATATAAATTGCATAGTTTTCCTTTATTTAGATAATTCAGAACTGTTCTTTAAAAGTGTATATATCTATTGCTATAAAAATTTTCTTTGGCTAAAAGACACCAATGACTTACATGTCATGGAAAACCATCCCCCAGCCACATATGAAGCTTCCTGAGTGGTTTCCAACTATGGAATGGATGAAGCCATCTAGCCTGTTGGGGATATGTTCAGGAGTCAGAGAAGGATTCACACCCGCTGTTTAGGACTAAGATCATGTATGAACAGAATCCTCTTGGTGAAAGTTTAAACAGTAGAAGACCAGGGTAAATATGAATTATTGCTTAAGGAACTCTTATTGTAATTAGAACAATAGCTACATATATTCTATTAACTGAGTCCTTTATACATTAAAAGTTTCAACAATAGAGTGTGGGATTTTTAATAGGGATTAATCATGTTATTTTGATTGAATTAAAAAGGGGTGTATATTGCAATCTTACTTAGTTTTATTCATTAAAATTATGTATAATTCATTTTTATTATATTTAATGCTTTGTACATTTAAGGACAAAGGTCTCACCAAATCTGAATACTACAAGATTTACCCATCTGCCACTAGACTCTCCGGAATGTTCACCAACTCTAAATTACACAAGCCAAATGAACCATTAAGATTGTGATTGATGATTTGACAGCATGCATTATTTGGAAACAGCCAGACTAACCAATCAAGGGCTTATAGACTACCTAAATTTTGGTTTATATACCATCAACTCTTTTTCCAATTCATTTCCAAAATCAAAAACATTAGACTTACACATATATTCACTATGGCCACAATGTATATGAGGAAATTGCATGGTTCCATCAACTGAAGGGCATCTATTCATATAGTACATAAGGAACTCTTGTGAGCACAATACCCTAATAAAAGAATTAAATTTATTATTGCTTTTTTGTCATGGCTCAACACACATATTTTCACACTATTTGAGGGCTGTTGCTATACTATGTAACATGGATGGCCTATGGGCCTACCTATTAGTGGTATATTGTCAAGTATCTACTTAAATAAATTTGGGCACTCTATTTTACCAAAATATTATAATACCAACCAAGACTTTACATACATTCGATACATGGATGATATTTTTATCATAGCCACTAGGGATAATATCTTAAACATATAACATGAAATTCAGAATCTAACTAAACTATCACTTAGTATAATACATGAAACAGCAACAAAGAAATTAAATATCTTGATCTTACCTTATCTAGAAACAATCATACAATAGATTACAAAATGAAAGTTAAATCATTCAAAATTCAAAGCTACATTCACCCTAAATTCAACTCACCCATGTCACATAAATTTGCTGATCTAAATGCATTTTTATTTAGAAATCTTTATCTCTGCAAATACAAAGCAGACAGGAAAGGAAATATGAACAACTTCATTAAGATTTACATACAGCAGGCTTCAAATTTAAATCTATTAAAAATAAAATTACAAAATTTTATAATAGAATAAATAGCATTGCACTTTGAGCTGATCTAACAAGAATTACTATCCCTTATATTCTCAAGATTTCTAACAGACTAACTAAAACATTAACAAACAAATTTAAAATTGTTTTCAGAACTTTGTCTAATTCTAACAGATTGATCAACAATGCAAAAGATTACATTGATCGATCATTTATTCCACATGTTCCATACTCCATATTATGCCCATATGTCAGATTCCATGCAGTATATTATGGTGAAACCAAAGCAACCATCCACACTACATTGGCTTAATACCTATACACATATAACAGAGCTCAAAAGTCCAATAATACATCATCTGCATTCTTGGAACATGCCAAAAATGCTGGACATGACTTCACACCCACCAATCCTATAATCCTATACACCGAGGCTAATGATCACTGGAGAAAAATCAAAGAAGCATTCTACATTCATGGAAATATCCATGCTATTAATAGAAAAGATATATGCTTTGAGATTTCCAAAAAATGGACTGCATAATACATTGCTAATTTAAATATTTTTGCATATATTTTCTTATATGTATTTTATTATAGATATGATTATGAGGCATGGATCCTTGAAAACATTAAGCCTATTATTAATATTAATTAACTTATATATTCTCTATTAAAACTTTATTTATAAGTGTGTGTTTGTATACATTATTTATGAAATTTATTGCCAAAAGTTCTCAGAATATTGATATATTGATAATGTTATATTACAAATATGCTATATTTATTCCTATAATGAAGTTATAATATATTGTAAATGCTGATAGAGATAGAAGTTGATGTATATTTCTAATTGTTTATTCTAGGTCACAATTTTTATTAAGATATATTTAGCACTAATTATTAATTTATTGGTTTTACACATCAGTTTGTTGTTGCTATTTACAAAAGATTGTAGTACTATCTCTTTCTTGTTTTGAGTATCTTCTTATCTTGCCAGTATATTTAATAGAGATTGTATTGTACTTTGTCTCTCTCTTATGTTGTTATATTTTTTCAGTAAATTATATTATTCTTTATCTTATATTTAAACATATAATGCTTTAATAGAGACAAATATTGTTGTTCTTTCTTAATGGTCCATTCTCATGACATATGGCTAGTGAAAGAACCCAGTTCATTTATTATCCTGAAATATATAGTTGCCTTTTCCTTGAGTTCATACTATCATTTATTTTGCCTTTGTTTTATTATTTTTAAAGTGGATTTTATTTGTGATGTATTTTTGTATAAAACCATGGTAAGTTTGATACCAGGACTTTATCCTGGCAATTGATAAATTTTTGTAGGTACTGAGGAACACCAATCTTATCTTCATTTTTACTTTTAGTATATCTGAGTATAGGTTTTTTATTTTGATATATAGGTCTTGTAGCTGTGCCTTTCAAATCTGATAAATATTTAATACTAAAAAAATTTAAATTGTATGTGGCTTCAGTAAAGAATATATATCTTTTTCAGCATTCATCTCACCACATCGAGTGGTAAGTTATATTTTATAGGAGTATTAAATACATTCATTGGTGATCTTATAATAGAATGATTGTTTTGAAAAAATGAGAGAACTTATTTCAAATATCCATATTGCAGAAGGTTTTATTAACAATCCCATATTATTTATTTTTTATTTAGTCATTTAAACTGTAAATTATTATTATCCTCCATATTAAATTTTTCCAACTGTATCCCAAGAATTCATCTAGATAATATTACAAAAATAGCAAGACTATTTGTTTGTTAAATGTTTTAATTAATGTCAAATGTTATTTTTATTGTTAACTTACTATCTTGACTGTTTTCTATCATCTTCAGTAATCTAAATATTATTAGGCTTATAAATTATTTTTACTTTGATGCATTGAGAGTGCATTAATATAGAATTAAAAATAAGAAAAACTTTCTTAAAATATGCAGCTCAAATGTTAAGAATTCATCCAAAAAAGATATTATTTTATTTATTAAAAATAATTCTAATCATTTATTTATTATTAGAAAATCGCTTTAGTCAATTTTATTTATTTAAAAGTTCACTGTACCTGTTTTGAAATAACTTTATTTTATTTAGAAGATTATTTTGTTTATACATCATAAATTCAAATAATAGAATTACTTGGTTTAAATTTACAAAAAAAATTAAAGAGGATTTATTATTGTGGTACTTTGAGTGCCATAAAATCTCTTAATCACTCACTATATCTGAAAACTATCCCAGTATATTGTTTTTATTCTAAATTAAGAGTTTTCATGTCTAGTTTAAATGTTAAAATTATTATTGTAATTTAAAGAGACATTATCTTAAGAATAAAAGTATGTCTCACTGCTTTGTTTACTAGAATCTCATTCTTTATCTGATAGATTTTTCAAAATTAAAAGAGAAGAATAAAATTTGTAATTATTAAAATATTAGTTATATGAACTCTGAGATACCAGTTTAATATAATATTATTTTTAAAATGTTCATTTAAAAATAAAAATTATTTTAAAAAAGAAATTAATATGAGGAGTCATAGAAGTACATGCTTCTATTTAATAAAAAAAAATTATGTGGAATCTGATCGTGGCAATAAGTTACTCATTATAGCTGTAAGATATGTTGTATTTGAAAGATATGTTATAAAGAGAGCGTTTTAAAAATTAACCTAACATTTTAATGTCATATGTTTTAAATATTAAGTGCCATTATATTTTTAAAAAAAGAATATGAGAAGTCACCTCCTCTTAATTTGCTAATATATTACCTTTATCTTCATAATGTTTACCTATTATTATTTACCTTTATTGCTGCTTAATTTTGTGGCATATGCAATTTGAAGCCTTTTGAGCTTATCCTGTTGTCCACTTATTTATTTGGGTTTTTGTGAAAGATCGTTTCTCCATGAGATTAGTCATTCTCAATCTCTGTAGGTTATTATATATGTGTATATTATTTGTTAATAAAAAGTATCTACACTATGATACAATTGAGTTAAAATTATTTGATTCTCCTGTATTTATCTCTGCATAAAAAAATAGTTACTAGAATCAATATTATAATTTACGTAACATATGGGCCCACTTGTGAAGACTGTAGAAATTTGACAAAGGGTTTTTTATTATTTATATATAAATGAGACAATACTACAAATAATTGGTAGATTTTTATAATCATTTATGATTTCTGTATTGTTCACAAATTCATTAGTGTTGTTAATAATTTAACCTTATAAACTATCCATACAGCAAAAATTCACTACAAGAAATATAATTCAATACCTCAGCCATCTCCATCACATTTTCAATAAATTCTACTGAGAATGCCCCATATCAATCTATGCCAACCATAGATAAGTTCTAAATAAACTCAAATTCTCATCATATTAGAAAGAACCTAAAAGTATCATTTTTGTGTTTTTACTTGTCTACCAAAATAATATAAACCTAGGAACTTCTTTCAAATATGATTATAAATGCTTTGATGATTGTAGAAAAATTATTTTTCTGTCAGTCACCACTTCTCATCTCTCTAGTAACAAAAAGTTTGGTGAACTTTATCTATTTTCAGCTCTTTGTGCTAAAGATGACAAAATTTGTAGAGCTATTTTGAATTATTTATGTTTTAAAACACTACCACCTCTTTTTTTTTATCCTTATAAATAAAGCTATTATAGAAAGTGAATATAATATTATATTGTTTATATTGCAGATATAATATTTAAGCTGTGAAGTTGTATGATACTTGTTTGCCATATAATTTATTTAAATCCGTGTTTGTGTGCTTGTTAAATTTAGCACTGAAAGTGATACTTTACTTAGATCACACCAAACCTTAACTGGACAAAAGTAGCTTTTCAAAGATACTGAAGAAAACCCTAAAACAAAAGAAAAAATTGTTTATTTTAATTGAATGATATATTAAATATCTAAGGACAAATTTTTTATTCATTCATGTCATTGACATGATTTGTCCCACAAAAATTCAGAATAATAACATGTGATGAAGTAATAAAAAATGAAATGTCAAATTTGAAAGTAACAATGTTTTTTTATTACTAGCTCCTGCACGAGTTTTTTCATATAAACAATTTTTTTATCCAATAAAAAGCAATCTCACTTAAGAAAAAGGAGGGGAAAAGGATGTCTAATAAATTGTTCAATCCCTTTTGTGATTTTTTTTGAACTGGAAGATAATCAATAATAATACTTATTTCTATAGACAGGTCATTTAAAATTTTTGACCTTTCTCTAACTATTTTTTGATAAGTATTGAATCTGGTCAAGTCTTTGTTACTAATAAAATATATTTTATGGCTAGTTTCAAAAATGGGAAGAGTACTGAATTCTTCAAGTGTTGAGCATTATTTTACTACACTAGTAAGTCCCACAAATGATTTTGTAGACACTTTAGTGTTCTATAAGGATCAAATTCTTAAGTTTAATTGAAACTATATCCATTTTCTTATTAATCTTATTAATGGTGAAATTGGAATCATAATTATAGCACCTTTATAAATCTCCTATTTATTCCAAAGTTCCATTTATATATGGCACAATAGTTTTATTGCATTAATTTTATTGGTGTGATCAGTAATTATCTCTAACACATGGCATATCCTCTGGAAAACAAATATATGCAAAAAATGTATATGAGATACACTTAAATCTTAATAAAAAGCAATTTTTGCCTAATGATAGTCATGGCTGTAATCATATATATTATGAGACTAAGTTGAATATACTTTTGCAAATATGAGTTTTAAATTTTTTTAAATAGTTGATAAATATGGGTTTAGTGTTTGATTTATCAAACATTTTAAGTTTTTCTAAAGATTATTTTCATTTTCTAAAAATATTTCCAAGTTTTAGTAATGTGTATTTATACACTGAATGAAATCCATATTCAATTTAAATGCACTTTCAAATACACTTTTGAAATTACTTGAATGTTGTTCCTATAACTATCAAAATATTAATAACAGAAGTGGCATGCTTTCTTGTAAACTGTTTACTAATTTTTAGATTATTTATTTTAAAATAAAAGTATTTTTCTATCTAGTAAGTATCATTTCTATAATCTATTATAATATATAAGGGAGTCGAACTCAGACTTTCACATGACCCTCAACTCTCCATGCCATCTCATATTGCTGACCTACCTGATCACACACATGTTGAAAAGATAAATAATCACCAATATATGTATATCATGCTAAACCAGCAATCATCAGTTGGTCCAGATTACTATCTCCACACATACAATCAGTGCTCAGCCCACAACTTTTCAACCATCTATGTCATTGAAAATCTGATGATGGAACGTTCAAAACTCATATTATATGTTGTACAATGATTGCTAGAAATCTTCTTAAAGAGAAAAATCCATAAAATATATATTTTTAAAATCCTTTTGTCTCTCCACTTAAATATTATTAAATAAAACGATAAACTTTTATGTAAATATTCAAACTTTTCTAAGAATGTAAACCTTTGTTAAACATCTATAAAATGATTGTGATTCCAGTATCATAAATTTATAAAATCAACTTAATATAATAATCATGCTAAATAAAATTGAAACAAACATTGGATTATATTTACAATTATTTATTTAATTATCAACCGGCTTTCATCTCTTATTCAGATCTTTAAGGTAATTAAATAATTGTAAATATAATTCGTTGTTTGCTTCAGTTTTATTTAGATTAATTATTATATTAAACATATATCAATAACAACATTGTGGACAAATAATTATTTTTATATAGGATATTTGATCATTGTATATATAAAAACAACTTATTTGGTTAAAGAACACCCTTTTGGTTATACAATATAAGTCTTATTGACAAATTTTTGATTATAAGTAATGATCAATATCTTATTGTTTGAAGTATAAATATTTGATAGTAAACGTTTTATAATACAATTATCTTCAAATACAAACTTTTTTCAAAATGTGTTGTTTTTTTTCGATGTCTTGAACCATAGTTATCCGTTTTTAAAATCTAATCAAAATTTCAAACCATAATGTTTCCAAGACAACAACCAATTAACATTGTTGTGGAGACTGAAATAATATACATAGTCTAAGGAGCTTTTAACCAAAAGGTTACAACACTTTTAGATAGTTCTCAAGTTTTTACAAGATTAAATTAGCATACATGACTCTTTGTGAGAGAGTCTTGTTTTCTGATGAGAATTAAGAGAAGTTTGTGATATGTTAAATTCTCTATATTTATAAATGTTCATTGATTCACCTAAGAGCTTGAGTACTAACCAAAATGGTGCTTAGTTAAAAAGTAACTTTTAGAATGTACCATTATTTCAGTCTGCACAAGTTGTAATAGTTTGATACCTTAAAACATCAAAATTTTAATTAGATATTAAAAGTGGAAATTCCATTTATTAAAAATATTTCAGTACATAAGTATATGGAATATTTGCAAAATAAGTTTTTTGCTCACATTAACCCTGTTTACATTATATTTAAATTAAGTATATGTTATAAAGTATTGACATATAACCTTAAGTTTTTACATTATTGTTACATTTTTAATTTAAAAGTCTGCATATAACATCTTGGTAATTAGATTAATGGAATAGTAAGTTCACAGATGTTGTCATAAGCTTTAAACTTTTTTATTTATTGTAGAATTAACATAAGTATTTCACTGTGTCACACTTTTTCAGAATGATATATAATCATGAGTATTCTATTTACGTAAGTGGCTATAATTACCTAAATTCTCTTTTTAATTTCTGGATATATCTGTTTTTCAATAAGCAGCATGACTGTTACTAAATTGGGAATTATTTCTTTTAATTATCTGTGACAATAGATGTACAACAAAGAACCCAAGGATTTTTAATATTTAATATATCTATGCTAATCATTAAATGTATCGATGCTAATCAATAAATTATTTATTTGGAAAAAAAATTACCTGTGTTATATATTAACAATGGATATCTTTGACTTTCTCAGCTTATATTTAACGCCTGTATTAAAAATAATAATCCTAACACTATATTACAGATTCACCAATGTAATTTTGAAAATTCTACTAATATCAAATGGTAATATTATTAAATAAATTTTCTGACTTATCACATGGGAACATTGGATTGCAAATATGCTTTTAATAGTTATAAGAAATTCTATGTTTACTGATTTAGTATCATATCTAAATCTTATACATTTAAAATCAATGATTAATTGGGATATTATTAAAAAAAATTATGTTAGTTATTGAATGCATATATGATCTATTTTTTCCTTATTGTCAAAAACCAGAAACTAGTATTTTGGTGCTATTAAAATATTTGTTTTGATATTTATCATTCCCAATACTATGGATTATTGTCATAATGTGTTATTTAAATGTAAATACAAAGAATCGTGTATAGCTTCATTTTTTTAGTATCCTAAAATAATTTTAAAACATCAAAAAGATATTTTTTGTGAGTTAGAATAACTGATTAATTATAACGATAATTTGTTAATTATAATATTACCATAATTTGCAAAAATCCTTTTAATTTGATAGATTTCAATTAATAAATTAAATAATAAACAATTGTTCATAATTTATTATTATTATTATTATTATTATTATTATTATTATTATTATTATTATTATTATTATTATTATTATTATTATTATTATTATTATTATTATTATTATTATTATTATTATTATTATTATTATTATTATTATTATTATTATTATTATTATTATTTAAATACAAGTATATTGTCTATACTGATCTTAATGTAATTACAAGAGATTTAAACACAGACTTTTACACCCTGTACAGCCATCCACTCCATTTAATACACATGACTGTAGGGTGCTTGAAAATCTGTGTTCAAATTTCTTCTTCTTTTGCTTCTTCTTCTTTTTATTATTATTATTATTATTATTATTATTATTATTATTATTATTATTATTATTATTATTATTATTATTATTATTATTATTATTATTATTATTATTATTATTATTATTATTATTATTATTATCATCATCATAATCATCATCATCAATGACTTTTGATTAGTATTGATATTAATATTGTTTAGGTGTGGACTGCTTTTATCTATTTACATTTATAAATCTATAAAGCATTAAGCATTATTGACTTTATTGTCTAAACAATATGTGATTTTAATACAGTTTGAAAGTTATAATTAATTATTTGTTTGCTTTCAGAACAGGTTATGTTTGCTTGTATAATGAGGTTTATTTAAACTTCTTTGAATTATTAATTTCATTCTCTTTAGTCAAATTGCAATATTTAATGTCAATATAATCATATTATACCATAAACAAAGATAGGTGTTCACCTTTATTGTAAAATGGAGATAGACTTGACAATAAATTGAGATCATTATTGATATATGTATTGTTTAGGTGTAATATATATTTTCACAATTATATGATGTAAGTAAAGTCATTTTGGGTTAAACCATGTATTATTTTGTATTACTTTCAATATTTTAATGAAATAGTATTCATCATTGCCAAGGTTGATTTTTTTAAAGAAAACCATTAGATCACAAGTAGTAAGAAGATTTAGTGTGGGATAAAGAATGAGATTGTGCTTGCAGTAATTGAGTATTCAGAATATGTGGATTAACAAAATATTTATTTTCTTCAGTTTTACTATTATTTGATTTCAATTTTATATTAGAAGAAAGAAAGAAAATAAGTGGTCTTCACAAGGCTGAAATACATTATGCTTTATCAGCTTTATTTAAACCAGATGTTCTTTTAATATTTCAATAGACTCCCTCATTATTCTCAAATCATACTTACTAATTTGGAAAAGTATGATTTGAAAACCATTAGGAAGTCTATTGAATTATTAAAAAAAAATCTGGTTTAAATAAAGCTGATGAAGCACAATGTACTCCACCAGCCTTATGGAGATCACTTATTTTATTTCTTCTAATACAAATATAAATTCAATTAATGGTGAAACAAAAGAAAATAAATATTTTGTTAGTCCTCCTATTCTGAATGCTCAACTACTTTACTGTCAATCTCATTCTTTATCTCACACCCAATGTTATTACTATTTGAGATCTAACCATTTTTTTAAAAACTTAACCTTGATAATGGCAGGTGCTGTTTTGTTGAAATATTGGAAAGTAATACAAATTAATACATGGTTTAACCCAAACCTTTTATATATAAATATATAGATTTATGTTGGGTTATTGGTTATACTTTTTATCTAAGTGAATAGTTGAATACTTTAAGAAACAATTCAAACATTATTCTTTACCATTCATATTTAACTATAAATAAAAACACATTTGTATAGAACTTGTATCCAGATAAATTAAAATACATTTGTATAGAATTTACTTCCAGACAAAATAAAAATAAAGGAAATTACTTTATCATTTCTATTAAACATTCCAAAAAGAAATAATCATCTTCACGTTTTAATTATAAAATTATTATAATCTGCAATATATTTTCACATTTTTATTGGATTTTTATTGAATTTGGTATATGCTTTGCTATTTAATGACAGAGATATTATTAATTAAGAGTGTCTCCTAATCTCTTTTCATTTTATAATTCTTATTATTTTTATTGCATTAATTTTTATAAACAACATTTTTTTAATAATTCATTAGTTTAGTTATAAATAAAAGAACTTCTAACTAAATTTAAATTGTTTAATATTAGATTGTTGTTTTCTTTTTTTTTACTGGGATATTTTAATATAGCACATTGGCTTTTTATGATGCTAAATCTATCTACTATGACTAGTTGTTGATTATAAACAGGCTATATGAAAAATTATTAAATACATATAAAAATTCTGATATCAATTTCAGATATAATACTAAAGAGTAGATATGTCATTGCAGTCTATATTATGAAAAACTTCTAAATTTAACATACATTCTTTTTCGCTTTTAATCTTTTTTATACCTGACTATATATAAATTCATATTAATCCTTGCCCGTTTAAAAAAAATCTATATATATATATATATTTAAATAAAACTGAATTAAAAGATTGGCTTGTTATTTACCCCAATATATATATACATTTAAATAAGTGATTTTATCGTACATCATTCTTAATTCGCTAATAATATTGTATTAATAATATGAATACAATATATATATATATTATGTTTAAAAGCATTATTAGAGGTTAATTCTGTTTTTTATATTATCATTATATAAAGGTAGCTGTCAAAGTATATTTTAATCATAAATTTTTTTGTTACAGAACATCTTAAACTTATACCAAAATTAATTTAACAAATTTCTAATATATATATATATTATAATTTATATGAATCTATTTTATAAGTAAATTTTAAAATTCTAAAGCGCCATCTTGTTTGTTTATATATTTTTGAAAAATTATATAGATTAATTACTTCAATATTTTGCATTATAAACTGTTTTATCAAGCATTGTATATTAAATTAATAATACTCGAAAGATGTTAAGGATTTAAATATTAAAACTTTCGAAGAATGGTTTATTAATGTAAAGAGGGAGAAAAAAAACCTTTCAACATCAAAAATATTTAACTTTTTATTGTTTTAAAAGATTAACAAGAATAAAATAAAATTGATTATTTTAATTTAAAAAAATATATTCCTCAAAGCTATTTTTAAAAAATATATATAAAAGTATTTATATATAATATAAACTAAAACAATTTATATATAGACAACCATATACTTAATAAGAAAATATGTCTATATATTTAAAAATTAGATACTCATGCATGTAATGTGTAAATATGGCTCTATGTGTACTAAGTAGACACAAATCTATATAACATGTAAATATGTTAAAATAGAGGCAAAATATTCCCCATAGTAGTGCTACCCAGTGCAAACCAGAGTAATCAATGGATGCAAGAAGTTTGTGCATAAAATCCATATCTAGTGCGTACTCGTCCAATATCCCTCAAATAGTTTCCAGTTTATGACTTTCATCAGTGAGAAGCTTTAGATCTGAAAAGATCCTACGTAGATCTTAGGATCTTATGCAATCTCTATCAGCCACCTTCTTAGTAAACTATAAATCGGTAAATCGAAAACACAATAATGTTTTCATTTCAAGGTCATACACTTGTATAATCATACTCATCTAAACACAATTTAGCATTTATACATTTTGGTAACTCTGCTTATTTAATAATCATCGTAGTTACCATGTCATTGGATAAAATTGGTATTAAACCAGTAAACATTAGATGATCAACATTTTCTATGTTTACACAAGCTGTTAAAATGGAAACAAAACTCTTCAAATAATAATGCCACTCAATACAAACCACAATGTAAAAATTGCAAGCTAAAAACTATTCTGGAGATATTTGATGAGTAGGCACTAGTAGGGATTTTATGCACAATACTTCTTGCTTCTATTGATTACTATAATTTTTTTAATAAATGTAAATACTGAATATGCATAGATTAATATATATATATATGCATGTGTGCATATTAAATAGAAGTACTTCATTTTATTTTATTTTAATTTGTATATGTAACCATTAAGCTATGCATATTTAGTACTTTGCATATATATATATGTCAACAGATGTCGTTCTATCAAAAACACCGTCAAGCGTATGTTTACATAAACATCAGAGCATGCATTCACTATCTCTAACTTTAATTCCACTTTCAGATCATGATTTCAAGCTATTTGCTATCATCGGTGAAAGACAGGAATTTTAGAAACTAGATCTAAAAACAAACTCTGAGCGTTTATGAAACAGTTTCTATTCAGCTTGCAAGTGGAAATCTTTTAGACATGTAATGTCTTCAAACTCAGCATAGCAAGCCAGATAGATATCATTGGCTGGAAGACCTCAAAGGTTCAGCATCACCACATAGTAGAAGTCTCTGCAATATATATCATATATATATATACCTATATATATATATACATCACCATATATATATAGCATATATATATATATCGCTAGAAAGACTTCAAAGGTATGTACCTTTGAGGTCTTTCTAGCAATGATATATATTGCAGAGGCTTCTACTATGTGGTGATGCTGAACTGAGATCAGACCCATGTAGCTATCTGGATTGCTATGCTGAGTTTGAAGACATTACGTGTCTAAAAGATTCATGCTTGCAAGCTGAATAGAAACTGTTTATGTACCTTTGAGGTCTTTCTAGCAGTGATATATATTGCAGAGGCTTCTACTATGTGGTGATGCTGAACTGAGATCAGACCCATGTAGCTATCTGGTTGCTATGCTGAGTTTGAAGACATTACGTGTCTAAAAGATTCATGCTTGCAAGCTGAATAGAAACTGTTTCATAAACACTCAGAGTTTGTGTTTAGATCTAGTTTCTAAAATTCCTGTCTTTCACCGATGATAGCAAATAGCTTGAAATCATGATCTGAAAGTGGAATTAAAGTTAGAGATAGTGAATGCATGTTGTGTTTAGATCTAGTTTCTAAAATTCCTGTCTTTCACTGATGATAGCAAATAGCTTGAAATCATGATCTGAAAGTGGAATTAAAGTTAGAGATAGTGAATGCATGCTCTGACATTTATGTAAACATATGCTTGATGGTGTTTTTGGTAGAACGCCATCTGTTGACATAAATACAAGCATTAGCAAGTTTTTAACTTGTTTTTTGTTTTTCATATATATATATAATCATATCCAGATGTGATAATCTATACCAGTGCAAAATTAGAGAAGCCATTGAGATACTTAAAAGGCCATATTGTATCAATAAGCGAGATGATACAAGCAAACTTCCTCCTATTTAGAAAGATTTTTTTAAAAAACATTCTTAATTTAACATTTTTGCTATTGGTGGAACTTTAATGTTTTTTTCAAATCAGTGATTGTAGCACCTCTACAACCATCTTTCTACTTTTTATCACTCAGTTGATGACTTGTGTTACCAAATCAAAATGTCAGTATATCAATATTTAAAATATTTTAACATGGATGAATCTGCAAAATATGTCTTTTATATATGCAACCTGTGAAAATATTTGTCTCAACATATATAAATATATATATATATATATATAATGTTTTCATGGTTGTATGATGTAAATAAATTAATAGTTTTGAGGCTGAATGGTAGATTATTTTCCATTACATACCAATATTTCTAGAGACTAGCATCTGCCATTATCAAGATTATCTTTTGAAAGAAAAATTGTTACATCTCAAACAATAACATGACTCAGTGCGAGATGAGAAATGAGATTCAACTTGAAATAGTTCAGCATTCACAATATGAGGCTTATCAAAATGTTTATTTCCCTCAGTTTTTTCACCTATTAATTTTAAGTTAATATTAGATAAAATGGGAGGTTTCCACATAGCTGGAATACATTGTGCTTCATCAGCCATATTTAAACAAGTATGTCTCTTTAATATTTCAATTGACTCTCTCATGGTTCTTAAATCATATCTTTCCAAATCAGCAAGTATTTTTGTATTGTCAAAATCAGGTTTGTGACCAATTTCTAAAAAATGGAAAGTAAAAACTGATGTGCTAATTTTTTGATTAAAAGCATTTCTATGTTTCTTAATTCTGACATTTATTTGTCTATTAGACTGACCCACATAACTTCTTGAGCACTGAAAACATGGAATTTCATAAACTCCTTGGTGTTCCAAAAATATTCTGTCTTTAGGTTTATATAAAAAATTACCAATTGTTTTGCCAGTAGAAAAAGTGGTCTTTATATTAAAGCAAGATAGTCTTCTGCTGATTTTATCAGTAACCCCTTTAATATAAGTTAAAAGAAGCTATGTGGGTAGGTCTAATAGATGAATAAATGTCAGAATTAAGGAAAATAGAAATGCTTTTAATCAAAAAATTAGCATATCAGTTTTTACTTCCCATTTTTTAGAAATTGGTCACAAACCTGATTTTGACAATATAAAAATACTTGCTAATTTGGAAAGATATGATTTAATAACCATGGGAGAATCAATTGAAATATTAAAGAGACCTACTGATTTACATATGGCTGACAAAGGACAACATATTCCAGCTATGGGGATATCTCTCATTTTATCTAATATTAACTTAAAATTAATAGGTGAAAAAACTGAGGAAAATAAACATTTTGATAAGCCTCATATTGTGAATGCTGAACTATTTTAAGTTGAATCTCATTTCTCATCTTGCACTGAGTCACATTATTGCTTGACATCTAATGATTTTTCTTTCAAAAGTAAACAATGGTAATGGCGGATGCTAGTCTGTTAAAATATCGGAATATAATGGCAAACAATCCATGGTTTAGGCCAAAAACTATTAATTTATATATATATATATTGTACCACCTATGAGAATGCTACATGTAAAATTGTTCATTTACAATAGTTCAAAAATAAAAGGGTTTCATAAATAATGCAGAAGTAATAAAATTACTAAGCTGTCCATAAATAATTGAATTAAAGCATCTCATCAAAAAAAAAAGAAAGTCTAAAAGAGTTTTAAAAAGTTATTCATACAAACATCATTTATTAATTGGAAGGGGGAGAGAAATTAACTTAGAAAATTTTAAAGTAGAATTAAAAGTTATGACAGTTCAAGAGTAAATCTTTCCTTCAGTAATTAAAGGTGCTCTTTCTCTTCATTTAAAATATTAAAGGAAAAAAAGTTGAAACTAAAAGCTTAGAATGTAAATCTTTTATATAAATTAAAAAATATCTCTTTACAATGAGTGGATTTTTAGAAATATACATGTGCAAAAATAACAAATGATAAAAGTGTGCATGTTAAAAATATTTAAAAAAACAACAAATGAAAGCATGTAATTGGAATGTCTCTCAAAGATTTAAATATTGTATACACTCATGAGTGATATAAAAACAGAACTCGCAATGGATACTAATTAAAGATCTCAAACAACAAATTAGCAATGGCTACCAACTGACAACAGGATTAAAGTCTTATCAAAAGAATGTAATCAAAAACAGTGGAGGAATTTCATCAACAGATATAGTTGATGGACATAAAAAACCAATTATCAAAGTGACAACAAATCATCACATAAATAGTCTGGTTTGTCATCATTCAACCAGTTGAGTTTACAATCAGTTGAGTTCAATCTATCAGTTGAAATCACAATCAGATTAAATCAGTTTGTCAATCAGTTTTACAATCATGCAGTGTTAGTCATCAACAGAAACATACAACCAGACCCAAGCTTGAGTCTGATAAAACAGTGTCCTGTCCAATAAAAATGATGCCTGCCTAACAACTTGAAAAATTGCCAGAGATATTTAACTTTCCTAAAGAATAGTGTCACCAGATAATAAGCATAGAAACCTCAAATCCAACTGATTGGAAAGATTTTTATGTGAAGCAGCAACCAGCAAAAAGACAAAATCCTATTGGAAATAAATTTCACAACAGCAAGAAGTATCCAGATTCTGAAATCCTAGGTAATAAATAACATTTTCTTATTTCCATTTCTAATTAATGTAGCCATTGCAATAATTTGAAGCCTCCCAGAGTCAGTTAATAAATGAACTCTATAGTATGCATAAAGAACTATTGATGTGCATGTCTGTTAAGTGCCATGTATTATTTAATGCTTTGTTATATTCTATTTTAGTGTATATTAAAAATGTGCATGGTCATTATATGTAATTATCATTGTCTAATTAGTTTTTATAAAAGGAGTTTAAACTTTAATTTTGTTGGTCAATTCATTACCTCTAAATAAAGTAACCGTATATTATATTATCCTTTTGATTGAGCTAGTTGGGATATCGTAGGCACTGAATTAGTTTGCCAATCATTCAAGATGCGTCATTTATCTATGGGTAACTGACTGGAGCCTGGGGTTTACTCCAAAACAAAAAAGTCCTTTGAATGATAGGTGTTGAATTCATGCAGCTGAGAAAATCTGTGTCCTTCAAATGTGGTCAGTTATATATATTATATATATATACCTGGCTTGGTTGCAGGTGTCTTCTAGGCATTATTTTTCTTTGCCTAAGGGACTGTGGTGGAGCAATATTTAAATTGCATTGGTGAAGAGCAAATATATAAGTTATAATTGTATCATATTTTTGTATAAAAAAAGAGTCTTATAATTTTGCTTTCACAATATTATTTTATTAAAGTGTCAAACATCATGTTACATTTGTTGTTTACTATTTCGATCTTCTAAACACCCCACCTGGTTCAATATAAACTAAATTTGTTACTATTAAAAGTCATTAAAAATTAGATGCCATCTTTGTCCTGTAATATATAAATCTGACTTCAGGAAAACAAACTATTTTTAAATATAATTAATTTATACCCTCTCTTTCCAGCAATGCTAATGGATGTTTGCTTAAATCTCTTTAAAACATAATGGATAAGTCACAGCATGTTGAAGTGTGGTTTACTTCCATTTCATTTACATATATATTCTTTAAGAATATATTGAAATGATCCCTTAGAAAAGGTATACATAAGTCATAAATATAAAAACTAGAAACAGAAAGGTAATTGTATTATTTGATTATAAGATTTGAAATAGAATATTTATAAATTTATTAAAATTATGAAATAACAGAAATAGTAAATTAATATTAACTCTTTTATATATATATATATATATGTGTGTGTGTGTGTGAGAGAGAGAGAGAGAGAGAGAGAGAGAATAAAAATGTCACATTATAAAATATTTTCAAGATTTCTTTAGTTGTAAATAGTATTTAATTTTTATTAGAGCTATTCATTTGCAAAAGAAAACTTTCGTTCACAATAAATATTTTAAGAATCTATTCAATAGTAACTTTTATTTAAGTTTGAAAAAAACTACTGAAACATAAATATTATAATTTCTAATAAAGTATACTCAATTGTTAAATGTTTTTTGCTACAGATTGCAAGAAATTCAAATTTTATTTTAAAACAGTGGATTAAGCTAAAAATGCTTAAAAGATAAAATTTGTATTGCAATTGTAAATATTTTTTAATACTCATATTTTATAATCATCTGTAAAAAGTATTTCTTTTAAAATTAGAATCTTCTAGCTTTATTGGCACTGTAATAAATATTATACTGTTTTATTATAAAAGAAAAAAAAAGAGTTATGGAACAGTTTTTGGTTAAAGTTTCAGCTGCCAGTTTTTACTAAATACTTATTTAGGTTGAATACTAAAATGATGTATTATAAATTTTGAGTTAAGTTACATGTAGTTTCTTTTTATAATCTAGTTTGAAGTAACTGTAACATTATTAAAATAAAGTGATTGCTACAAAATGTTTCTTAGATCAAATACATTTTTATTCTTCCTACCAAAAAAAACAGTGAAATTATGAACATTTTCTTCTTTAAACAATAATTTATTTTAATGAGGTATGATGAAACCTTTTTTAATTAAAAATTTGTTTTCATTGACATTTAAAGTTATATTAACTATATTTTGGGGTAATTAAGCTTTTTAGCTGAAAATTTCTTCTATTTTGAATGTGAATTATATTTTTCCATACTTGAACATTTTAGTTTCAAATTTAAATCCTTTTCTATGTAATAAATTGATAAAGATAACATTATTTATTACAAATGTAAGATTTAAAATCACAAGACTTTACAAAAATAATAATTTAAAAATAAATAATTAATTAGAAGAATGAAATATTATAAAGAAAAAAAATTCTAAAAGTTAATAAATCATCTATTGTTATTAAAATTTTAAAAAGTTATTTTTTATTGTTTTAAAATGCAATTTTGTTTTAACCTATAGAAATGTTTCTAGTTGCCATAACAATTTTTTAAGAATTGCTTTTTAAAAATAAATTTTCAAAAATACTGCATCATAACATTTAATTTGTAAACAAATATGATTATTCTTCAAAAATTTAAATTATTCTGTAGTTTCCCCTCAGGATAAAACACTCAGCTAATCAGAAATGTCATTTCTATTGACTTTTACGCCATCGCCATCATAACATTATCATATTAATAGAATAGTGTCAATCAAGTAAAAGGTCTATATCATGCTAACATCTTCAGATTTTTATTTTTGACTAATATATTAAAGTTGTAGCTTCAAAGGAATGTTGCAATTTATAGAAAATCATACTATAAGGTTTTAGATAGGTTTTAAACAATGTAGAGAAAATATAGTGATCATAGCTCAATTGTAATGCTCAAAACTGCTAATCTGCACATAGATTCCACTTATTTCTTTTGAAACTATTAAAGAAAATAAATATGTTAAAAATATAATTAAGTATAAATAGTAAAATAAATGACTGATTGATAACTGGAAATTAGTGTTATTATTTGAAAAGAATTTGAATGGTGATTCTTGCAATTATTTAAACATACTTATTTTAAATAAAAAGTATTATTAAATCAATGTTTGGTCAACTTTCAATTAGAATTTTTATTATATGTCAAACTAAAATAATACAATTAATTTTATATAATTTAATAAATGCATTTGAAACAAAAGTTTTTGGTCATGAATTAAAAATATCTAACAAAGTAAACTTTTAAATCGAAAAATTAATACTATAGTTTACAATGTAAATGATAAAATTTGTTTGAAACAGTTTATTTATAAAGAAAAATTAAATCTAAGTTAACATATAAAAGAAAGAAATAAAATGAATATTTATTAGGGAAGTTACATATATGTGCATATATTAGTTTGCATTAGATTGATGGATTATTTTTAATAGATTATGTCAAATGCAATGTCATAATCAAGAGTTTAATTAAACTTTTTATTACGAATATTGTTCTTATAATAATGATTAATGGTTGGAGATATTTATTTTTATTTGTTTGTTAGATTTGATATGCCTGCTTTTTATGATTTGCTTTACAGCTTATTTAATATATGTATGGTAGTGTTCTTCATGTAGATTTTGGAGAATTTAATTGATGACATTGAATATGACTTAAAAAAGACTTAAGGAAGCTATTGGTGAATACATTTTTATGCTTAATGCATATTTTGAAATAATATTTATTATAAGAGCAATCTTAGTATATGCTAAGGAGAGCATCATTTATACTTAAAGATTAATATAAAATAATTAATAGTAATGAAATATATTTAAAAATGTATAAAAGATGTTTTGACTCTTAAAATTTGCTACATTGTGGGATTTTGCTTATTTTTACATGTATTCAACTATAAATAATTTCCTTTTTTAAAAGATCATTTGATAAATGACTGTTAATGAAAACATACACAGAAAAGATTAATAGATAGTTTATTTGTTTTGAACTTGTTGTCATTTAATAAGGTTTTGACTACCTATGGCATAACTTATTGTTTATTCAACAAACACTATTTTGTGCTACATTGTTAATAGTCATCACTAAACAATTCACTAATCTTTTTTAATTGTTGTAAAGAAAATGCACATTTGTTTACTGGTGCTGTCCAAGTTTAGTCTCATTCCCATTTACTTTTTAATAATATGTAAAGCCTTAGAAATGATTATATCATCACTTAATGACTTTATGATAGTATCTTTGGTTTTAAACCTAATACTTGATCTACCTATCTACTATAAAATATACAATCAAGAAAATTTATAAACAATTCACACTTTACCTAACATGATAGCATTTGTACAAAATATTATGCTACACTATATCACTAGATATTAATATGTACACATACTCTTTATGCATATATCATATTTAGTAGGTTTACATACATATCCTGTGTAAAATAAAGCATTAAGTAACTTAAAATATGTTAACAATTTTTCTGTGGGAAAATATTTTATATTTTTTTGTTTTTATTAATTTTTTTTTTTAAAAAATAGCATAACAAAACTATATTTTAACTATTTGTATTTTATTCAAACTTAAATCAAGCTTTAAATTTATACCAAAAATATCATATGCATTATTTAAAGCATATTGAAGTTGGGAAAAAACTGTACCCTTGATATCAAAATATTCAACATTTTCCTGCCAGTATTCCATATGTAAAAAAACTAGGTCACCTATCTAAAATATTACAGTGACCTATCACTTTGGTAGTGATAAAAATGTACCAAATGTCACATTATATTAATTTTAAATCTATTAAACCTCAGTTTTAATATATTATTACAACTTTATTCAAGCTTTCAATTGAAATCAAACAAAATCCCAATACCACCCTCTTTCCGACCTTATTTAAAACACATTTCAGTTATAAAAATGAAGTTTACATTTGATATCATAGTATTCAAAATCCCTCCCCCCCATTTGCTCCAGACCTCAGAAATTAAGTGATTTGAAATATTATATTGCTCAATCCCTTTGTTGGTCATTTAGAAGAAATGTCCCAAATTTCAACAAATTATATTGAATTTAAATCTATTAAACCTTGATTTAAAGTTTTATTTTAATTAAATAATAAAAGTGATTACAAGTAACATATATTATAACTTAAATAGAAGCATTTAATAGTAATATATATTTTATTAAATATATAACACATGTGCACAAATAATATATATATATGTGTCTGTGTGTGTGTGCGAATTTTATTTAATTTTGATACAATCAGTACTATTATTTTAACTTTATTATTGTTAAATCCTATATTAAAAAATAAGAATTCAATATTTTTTTAAAAGTTTAATTAATCTTACTTCAGATCCTATTTTTTTTAATCAATAAAAATACATCTGTTTATTAGAAATTAGTATATTTATTTAATTGTATATTTACTTAATTATATTATATTTAAATGTCTATCATTGGCAAAATTTAGATTTAGCCTTCTAAGAAAAATGCTCTTCAATTTATATGATACATTTCTGGCATGTAATTTTCACATTTTACAATCAATAAAAATAGTATATTTTTCTCAAAGCATAATTTTATCACTACTATGTTTTAATATTAGAATTAACATCATGATCAATGCTTTTCTGATTGCTTTATTAGTTTTACAGTTGACAAACTTGAATTCCTTGCTATATAAGTGTAATTCCTTGCTATACATTGCTAAACTTTCTTCTTTGTCTTTTATGTTATTCAATTGTTGAATTAGAGATAGCTTTTTATAAAAGATGTTTCTTTTTATATTTTTATTACATATTTCTCTATTCATCTGGATAATTTCAAGATATTACAGTATAAGTTTTGTTTTATTTCTGGCAAAATAAATTTACCAATTAATAAATGAAATTTATGATCAAGTCAATGTAGTACAGGGCTATCAATAAGAGTGATTTACTAATTGTTTTCTACAGTTTATTTAGATCTATATTATAAACATGTATTTAAAGCTATTTTAAAATAATACATTAAAAACTTAGCCTATTCTAGGAGTATCATGTTTCAGTCTAAAAGAAAATTTTAAAAATATGAAATTATAGCTAACTGTTTTTATACTGTCTCTTTGTTAGATTTGATATTCCATGTAATTTACACACACTGATATAAGAATATATACACACACAAACTCGTATCAATATGAAAATTAATACAAATAATTTTCAAATAACAAAAAAGAATTATATAAAGTAATAACTGTCATAAACACAATTTTTTTAATCCTTGGAAGAATTACAAAATTCATACCATTAAAACTTTTCACTTTTAAAAGCTTTTAAAAAAGTAAAATTGTCATCACTTTTAAGAAAATTGCAGTATGACTGTTTGTAAATACTACTGGGTAAAAATCTTGACTAATAATGCTAAGAATATGAGATATTAATCAAACATTTTTTATTATTAAATTTTATCATCCTAGTAAGCATTAAAATAGTGTTATTTAATACTATTTATCTAAAAAGAAAAAATATACGTCTATATAAGCATACATACATAGAAACAGGCAAAATTTTTGTATTAAATATAATATTGAAACAATGGCAGTAAAATCATTTACTATTAAAAAATGTTTATTTCATCTAAACTTTCTTTAACTTCCACTTGATTTTTTCATTGACTAAACACTTCTTACTAGTATTAGAAATACAAAATAAACTTTTTAGAAACAAGTTTCATTTTTACACTTAATCCTATTGATTGATAATGTTTTATCAACATTAATTAAATTAAACAAATTGTATTTCTTAGAATTAATTTTCATCTTTACAATTAATTCTTTTTAAATAATGGATAATTTTCTATCAATATCAAGTAAATTGAAATTAAACAAAATGGATTTCTTTTGAATAACTTTTATTTTACAATAAATTTTTTTGCTTATTAACAACTGTCCACCAATATGAACTGAATCACATAAAATAGATTTCTTCAAAATTGATTTCAATTTACAATTTATTCTTTTATTTGCTAACAATTTCCAAATAACGTGATAGTGATTAAATATAATATATTTATTGGAAATGTCTTTTATTTTGCAATTAATTTTTGTATCTACTAACTCTACTAAATATAATATTATTTCTAGCAAAAAATTGTCATTTTGCAATTGGTTTTAGTACTGGTGAATGTTTTATCAACACTAATTTGATAGTGTAAGGGAAAATACTTTTTATTGACTTTTCACATTTTACAATTTGATCTATTTGTTGCTTCTCTATGACTATTATTATATTTTTCTCAACAATTTGAGATTTTACTTTACATTCTACATCTAACACTTTAATTACTTTAACTATTTCCAATTCTTTTAATTGTTGCTCTTGCAAGACCTCTGACTTAAACAAATTAATTTCTAATAATATTATTGTCTTAATTAGAGGTTCTGTTTTTTCTTCTTGAGAGTCTTATCTCTACAACTGGAGTGTCTATATTTAATACTTTAATATATTTAATGACTTCTCTTTTAATTGCTGTTTTTGGAACTATTATAAACTACAGAATTATTTTCTAAGGTATTCATTATCTCAATTTGAGGATTTACTGAGTCTAATATTTTAATTTTTAAAACTACCTCAAATTCTTTTGATTACATCTTTTGAGACTTTTCTGAACTAACAGAATTATTTTTTAACCTTTTACTTCTACAACTGAAGTTTCTAAAGATTCTATAAAAGATTCTTTTGAATTAAATAAAATGCTTTCTGGAATTGTGTTAATTTCAATTTGGGATTCTATTACACCATTTTGAGATTCTTTCAATTTTATGAACTGAGTTTTTTTTATAGATTTTACACTTTTGTTGACACTTCATATATTGACTTATTAGACTGTTTAGTAATTCTTCTATCTCTACACACAGACTTTTATGATATTCTTCAAATTCTATGATTGTGCTTTCCTGAAAATTGGGATGTAGTTTTTAACTTTTTGATTGCTATTTTCCTTTAAGATATGACTTTTTAAAGAATATGGTCAACAGAACTTCCCTAGCCTAATCTGCGATACCAGGCACCACCAGGCCATTTAAACCTGGAAAAATTTATACAGTAGGCAGATAAATATGAAAGAGGTTACTCTTTTATCAAACTGAAAGCACCAGTTACTAGCTCAGGGAAAAGCTGAGCTTAAAATATCATTCTGTATATTTGAGTTACTAATTCTGAATGTTAAATATTATTAATAAAATATATAATATAAGTTACTGCCAAAATTTAATTCAAAAAAACATTTTATTATTATGCACACCCATAAACAAAAGAAAAATTCTGAAAATTAAATTAACTAGTGAATATATTTAATTTAGATCATATGCACAGATGGAAGCATTTAATTGATTTAATACAAGTTTAATATTTTAATAAGTGTAAATATGCTATATAGATTACATATATAAACAACCCAATCTCTTTTAATCTTAGGCTAAAATCTTGCATTCAAACCATGCTAGCTTACTGATATATAAATATTTTGCATACTCAATAATAATATTAAAAATTATAATAATAGCTTATCAATCCATCAGTGAATGAATTATAAGATAGATGTATATTATCTATTTATGTCTAAAATAAACTTTTAAAATTGTAAAACCAATTGTTTATTATATTTAATTCTTACACTTAGAAAAGCTCAAATATAAGACTGATGAATTTACAATATATTTTTCACATTATAAGTCATGCATTTAGAGGTAAGTAAGAATACCTCCATACCTTGATAACACCCCTAAAAATCTTAGATAAAACCAAGGTAAAATCCTACACATGCTTTATTAACATTCTAACACTACTAGCAAAATCAATTTTCAATAATCATAAAATGAGGCAAAGTGAAACTATTATGGCATTGCTCATAGGATACACCTACTTTTGAGAACTAGTAACGAATCTAGAACTTTGTCACTAGTCTTTGGAAATAATCAGATGGTGCATCAGGGACAAAATACTAATTAGGAATTGCCTTAGAGAAGAAAAAAACATAGATACAAATTATAAAGAATTGCTATAAGCATACAAAAGCTAGAAGAACAACAAATAATAAGAGAGAGAGCTCAATGCCTCTATCTCTTCTGGAAAATAAACTAGCAAAATTAATGATAAAGACTATTATTCATAAAACATTCTGACATGTAAAATCACTCCTAGGCACAAAGAAAATAGTTCTACTAAATATAACAAAATATTCTAACAACTAACCAATGTAAAATATAATAAACAAAAATTAATTAATACTATATATGGTTCAATTAACATTAGACAATAAATCATAAATCATAAAAGTATATATCAACTCATTTATCTTATAGCAACATAATATATCTTTATAAATAAATTATTCATATTTTTAAAATGAGGTACATATTTTTTCAAAATATGTTTATATGATAAAATACTATTCTGAGAACTTTAACCTTTAATATTTTAACATATATCCATATAATATAACCAATAATAAATGCACATGATGACATAGTACAAATTATCATATAAATAAATTCAAGCTTTTTTACCATAAATAAATTATATGTTTCATTCTTGCCCAATTCTCCATTACTTGAATATAAAGAAGAATATTGGCAATAGCATATTGTGGGTAGCACACATACTTGAATATAAAGAAGAATATTGGCAATAGCATCTTGTGGATAGCATACATAAATTATATAAAATAATATTATTAATATCCACTAGGGCACCAATTTGTAAAGAGATGAGTACATATGTGCAGGAAATATGACAAACATGGAGAACCATAAAGTACAATCTCGAATCACAAAGCTACAAATGGGAATACAATTAGCTATAGCCACATTCATCAGATTCAAATAATAACCTATGTCACAATATCAAAATATACAGAGAAAACATTTTACAATAATTCTACAGTTTATAACAAAATATTATATCAGGTAATCAATGTAAAATATGAATAAATAGAACAATTAATATCAAATATAGTTCTATTAACATTAGGCAATAATAATAAATAAATCATAAAAATATACATCAACTTATTCAATGTGCAGCAGCATAATATACCTTTATTCACAAATTATTCATCATTTTACAGAGAGGTATATATTACTTCAAAATATGTTCATATGATAAAGTACTATTCTGAGAATATTATCCTTTAATATTTGAAAATATATAGCATATAACATGACCAATAATACATGCACATCATGACATAGTATAAAATTATAGTATAAATAAATTCAACCTTTTTTACCATAAATAAATTATATTAAATAATAATGTTCTTCAATGAAATCTCCATTACTTGAATATGAAAAAGTCTGTTGGCAGTAATATCTTGTGGACAGCAAACATATCAATTATATGAAATGATATCATCAAATACTTTTTTAATTCAAAATAACTTCAAAATATATAACACATTTGTTCAGATATCCCGAGTATATTCATTACATTCTAATGTCAAAGATATGACAAGTTAGTGGCCATTCATTCAATGTATTCATAGATTTTAAAGTCTAATAAAGATTTATAATATTATATTATATATCACAAATCCTTAAATTTAGATTTGTCAAATTAAATTAATCCATTGAGCAAAGTATTCTAAATTGGTATTAGCAGTGTCATATAGGACAATAAAACACTTCAATTATTATTCTTCATTAACAGTGTTGAACACTTGCAGGAGAGAAAGTCTGACTTAATTATTATCTTCAAAACCTCATTGGTTTCCATAACAATACATAGAGGGGAAAATCATTTATATGTTTAAACATTTGTGTAGGTTTCATAAAGTTATTAAAATATAAAAAAGTTATTTTAATTCATTAATTTGAATGTCACGATTACAAAAAAATTTGGTATTCCATCTATAAAGTAAACATTTTAAAATTTCATGTATTTTATCAATTAAACGGTTCTGCAGTAAATTAAATTTTATCATTTCGCCTGAAGAGAAATTATTTCGTTCCTCTTTCAGAAACAGGCAAATGAAAATCGTTATTATACTAAAATATATCTTCGTGCTGTTTTTTAAATAATAATAAATAGCGTTTTTTTTTTAAAAAAAAAAATTATTCAGCCCAAGTAAAGTCATTCTTATTGAATTATAAATTTATTTATTTTTTATTGAAAGTCGATCCTTTTATCAATTGTAGTGATCCTATTATAATTGCTCAATTTGTTTAATACAAATTATAATTGTTTATTATTATCAATTATTATTATCAAATATTTATCACATATAAGTGACGTGTTCTCTTCATTGATATCTTTAAATTATAACAGTCAATTTCAAGATAAGATATTTAAGATTTTTATAAGTGATGATAATGTGAAACTACTTTATAAGAGAATTTATAGAATGTTTAGAATATCTAAAGTTATTAATCCATAAGTGGTTGTTGTAGAGATTAGGTACTTTGATGATTGACGTTTAGATTTTTTATGTCTGAATAAGTTATAAATAATAAATTTATAAAATGCATTAAAAATTAAGTAGTGAGATAATATCAAAATTATAATTTTGTTCAGTAAGTTGTTATGAGTAATTTGGAAAATAAAAATAATAATTTAGGAGGAACCTAAGGTGTGTCAACTTTTCCAACTCAAAAGTAATCATTTCCTTGTATTTTAGTGACAATAAGGCAAATATTTTAGAATCTCTATAACCGCTTTAGAATGAGATTAAAGTGTATCATAAATATATGCAAAAATAAAGGAATATATTAATAAATCTACTAGATCACAAAAAAATGATAAAGATTCTTCAGAAACTTTAATTATAGAGGTAAAAAAATTACAAAGACAGGAAATAGAACCTCAAATTGTAGTAGAAATTGCCCTAGAAAATAATTTAGTTAGTTCATAAAAATCGTAAATAATGCAATCAGAAGAATTTGAGGTAGTTTTCGAGAGTAAAATATTAAAATTAGTATATCCCCAAATCGAGATAAAGACTACTTTAGAAAATAGTTATCTGAGTTTAGAAAATTCCCAAAACATTAATTAAAAGCATTAAGAGTTGAAGATGTTAAAGTATTAAATGAAGAGGATAAAGTAGAATCTCAAATTAATGAGAAAAATATAACAATAAATATAAAGAAGCAACAAATAGATCAAACTGTGATAACAGAAAATTCAGTAAAAAGTATTTTTCTCGTATATTCTCAAATTGATGTAGATAAAATATCTGCCAATACTAAAACCAATTGTAAAAATGAAAGCTAATACTAGAAACAGTGTAATGTATAATTCCTTTAATATTGGTAAGAAGTTATCAATAGATCCAAAAATAAAATTATTAATATTTGTTTTTTTTTTTAAATAAAAGGCACATACTATTTCAAAATATGTTCATATGATAAAATACTATTATGAGAATTTTAACCTGTACTATTTTAAAATATATAGCATATAACATGACCAAAATATATGCACATCATAACATAGTATAAAACCATAATATAAATAAATTTAATCTTTTTTTATCATAAATAAATTATATTGAATAATGATGTTCTTCTGTTTTATTCTTGATCAATTCTCTATTTCTTGAATATGAAAAAGAATGTTGGCAGTAGTATCCTGTAGACAGCACACATCCATTATGTAAGATATCATTAAAATATTACATTCTATAATATAATTAGAAAATATATAATGCATTGTTTTAGATATCCCAGGTAAGTTCAATTTATTCTATTATTAAGTATATAAGAAGCTAATAGCCATTCATTTAATGTATTCATAGATTTAAAGTGTAATAAATATTCAATGTACTGCAGTAAATATATTACAAATCCTTAATTTATGTTTATAGAATTAAATTAATCCATTGAGCAAAGTATTCTAAATCAGTATAAGCAATATCATAGAGTACAATAAAGCACTTCAATTAATAATCTTAATTAACATTGTTGAACACTTGCAGAAGAGAATGTTTGGCTTAACTATTATCTTCAAGTTCTCAGTAATTTCCATAACAACACATAAAGAGAAGAAATCATTTATGAATTTTAAACATTTGTGCAGGTTTCATAAAGTTATTAAAATATAAAAAAGTTATTTAAATTCTTTAATTGGGGTGCCATTATTGCTTTATAAAGTAAACATTTTTAAATTCACATATTTTATCAATTATATACTTTGTACTAAGTTAAATTTTAGCACCCCATCTGAAAAGAAATTATTTATTTCCTATTTCAAAAAAAGATGAACAAAAATTGTTATAATATTTTTTTAAAAAAAAAAACAATTTTGTGCAATTATAAATTCTTGTATTCATTTCTTTCCTTTGGCAGAATTAATTATTATTGAACATCTAAAAATATTTGCAATACCAATTTATAGTTCTTACTTGAATTACAGTTTTTATTTCATGTAAATTAATTCCAAATAATATTGACTTAAGATGAATATTATGAAGAAGCTATTAAGAAATTATTACCATTTTTGGTAATGTTCTTACAAATAATAGAATAAGACATTCTTTGGCAATTTTAATTATAATATAGACATTCAATTTATTTCTAAAATTGACAATTGTTTTCCTGTCAAAGCAATAGCAATAACAATAATTTTCAAAGTTTTCCAAAATAAAAAATTTTAAAATAATATTCTAAATACAGTAATCATAAATTATAATACCCTTCTTTTGGCATTTATAAAGATTTCAGTTCCTTTAATGTTTCTGTTCAGGTTATTGTATCTAAATATAAGTTTAGCCTAACATACTGGCTAATACAAAACAAACATTTTAAATATACAAAATTAACAAAGCATATGACACACTTGAATGAGAAGCTATAAAGATACACAGAAATTATTACACGCTAAGCGCTTTCAAGGCCTTTTGCCTCATATTCATAGTGGTACTGTGAGCTGCAGAATGAAAAAATAGTGCCCTATTTCTTTGTTCTGCAGCTCACAGTACCGCTATGAATATGAGGCAAAAGGCCTCGAAAGCACTTAGTGTGTAATAATTTCTGTGTATCTTTATAGCTTCTCATTCAAGTGTGTCATAAGCTTTGTTAATTTTGTATATTAAATTATTGAATGAGAAGTCTTAAAATCTTTAATATTTTACAAACGTTTTAAAAAAAATTATACTGTTTCAAAAATTTAGTTGAGTTTAATATGCAACTCATTCAAAATTAAATTGATTGAGAACCTTGAGAAAATGAAGAAAGGCTGATAGACTGGTGTGTACTGATGTCATATGTCTGTCTCATCCATGGTCAGATGACTATTTTACCAGACTGCTTATTTACCTTTGAACTTAAAATCTCTCATCTGATTGGTTTGAATCCTTGCCTTATTTATTACCAAGGAAAGTTGTTAATCAAAAATTATTTAATTAAAATTTTAACTTTATAATAAATATTTTAGAAACTTAAAATTAATTAAAATAACTTACTGGTTGAATAAAAATAATTAATCAAATTTACAGAATAACCATGATAAAAATAAAAAAATTTACATAATTAAAATTTTATTCCATCTTTAACCAATCAAATATTAACACAATTGAACATTTATTTATTACAATTTTAAAGCTAAACAAATATCACAGAATAAGTTTTAAATTAAAATTATTTTAAGAGTATTTAAAGTAAATAACACCAAATAAATATAATATTTATTCATTTATTCAACATTTTTTCAACTATTAAAATCCTAATTTAACTACTAAATTTAATAAATCTTTTTATAATTAAATTACTTTTAAAATGTTTTACATTCAAAGTTAATTAAATATTATAACTTTAGTTGTAAACCAGAAAATCAAAATAGAGGGTTTGAACTTGGTTATCCAATTTTAAAAATTAAGATAAGCTTTTTAAAACAGTTTTACTGTTAAATTAAAACTAAATGAGCATTTTTCACTATAAATTATACTTTTTATCACTAACATTACTAGCTTTTAAAAATTTAAAGATAATTAACATCTGAAACATTTATTTAAATTAAACCTCATTATTATTTAAGCTGCATCAAAATTATTTTACAGTTAGAGAATAGATAAATACTGATATAGCAGTTGTTATATGTAACACTTATAGCATTATAAAATATTCACAATAGTTTACTTAAGTCAAAATTAAACTATAATTTTTAAGTGTCTTGAAACAAAGTTTAAACTAAACAAAGGTTGTAGTATATATAATTTCACTTTTATAAAGAAATAATATCTACTTGGCTGTCTTTGGGAAGTTAAAGGTAATCTATTTATTTATTAAATTATTTAATAAATTTTTAAACATTATTCACCAATGAAATGATTTTATGTATTTATTTTTTATATTAACTTATTTTAGTACTTAGAAATTATAAAACTTGAATTTTGCCATAAGAGATGATATTACATTAGGTTTTGAATATTTTAAATGTTTTCATTTTTTCTGATTCTATAGTAGTTTATATTTTCTTTTAAATAATTGAAATAAAAGAAATTAGTTTTGTTTCTTAATTTTTTTGTCATTTTTCTCCTAAAGCATTTAAAAAATCACTTCCATGATTGTTAATAATCGAAAATTTGTTTTAAAATATAATCAACATCTAGGTTTAGAGCAATTTTTTCTCTAAAGAAAAAAAAATATATAAAAAATCGAATTATTTTAAATAGTTAAAATTTAGGCTAATTAAAATTTAATGTCACTCTGAAGATATTCAAAATTATTACTGTAAATTAAGATATGTGTGTGTCTAACATGATAGATGCAGTTATATGCATCATTTAATAAGTTGATTTAATAGTGCTTAAATGAGTTTACTCTGTTCATTTTGTTTGCTTTACCTTCATCTGAAATTAAAGACATATATTTAGATATATCTGTTAATTAAAAATCTATTTTAATAACAATAAAAATAATAAATATAATGGTAATTAACTATTATATACAATTTTTCAATCTACAGAAGAATTTTGGGTTAATTTTTTAACCTTCCTCATTGCATTTATTCTTTTTATTATTATTACAATAATTTTTAATTAATGGACATTTTATTTATATTATATTTATAGTTATGTGTGCACTTTTATATAGTGATGCTTAGATATTTTATCCACCACATTTTAATTTTGTGAATGTTTACTTGCCTCTTTATGATAGACATTATTTCCATTTGAGGTACTCTGAGATTATTTTAATTTGCCTTGGGTGGTGTGAAGATTTATAGTGAATTTATGCTGTTTTGTTATTGTTGTTCTTTTAATCAAAAATGAAATATATATGTGTATACATCTTATCTTAGAACACATATCAAATGGAATTATATCAATAATAGAATATTTAGTAATCAAACATGTATACAGCATAACCACATAAAGTTTTGAGAATATCAGTAATTAAATCTGCCAAATATCAAATGCAATATATGCTAACATAAAAGTGTAATCACAATGGAAATGTGTTTGTACTTGAACTGTATTAAACTGTTAATAAACTTTGTCTGGTATAATGTTAGATCAGTTTTAACATTTGCTTACTGTCATCTGCTCTGTCAATTGACATTTTCAAATAATTTCTGCTCTCCATGATTTAGAGGTAATTTTAAATGTTTATGAGTGATGAAACAGCTGTGGAGGTATTTATACTTAAGACCATTATTAGTAAACTTACATATTCTAGATGATATGTCTAATGGCACTTTCTGCAATTAGATATTAATAAATCATGTTCACTGCAATATAAATCACATTACCACAGGCCTTGTGTTTAAATACATAATAGAATATATTTAATCTGTTGTCATCTGACTACAATAGATAGTAAATGGAAATTACCAATTAATATTCTTATCTAAGATCTTAAATACATTGCAAATAACTTCAATAGCAAACAGATTTAAAAAATTATCCCAGGATGATACATATAAACTTATACACTGATCTGATTTTAATCTGTTTAATCATTGTTTTAATTCTCAATATATTTAAGGTATTAGATAAGTTTTCTAAGTTGTAGTTTCTATTTATCATCTATTGTAACTTTCTTTAACAAAAGATTGATTGCATTCTATTAGTTTATCTAATAATAATGTGATTTATATACAACAACAAATTAATTAGTGGTTTATGTAGATTAATACATACACACATATTCCAGTGGGACATAATGTTCTGAAATATTTATTTTATTTTCAATATATATGTTAAAATGTAAAAAAAGGGATGTAAAATAAACTGCCATTTTATTTATTAAAAAATATTTTCAAAATGCTTCTTATATTCTATATTACAACGTTGCTGTTTTATAATGTTTTTTTTTTCCAAAATCAATTTATGATTACACTAACTGTTTGATTCCTTTAAAACAATAAATATTTATGCTAAATTTGCCAATTTGGATTTTATGTAATACAGATTTCTCTTAAAGAGTATAACCTGCTTACTTTTTGATAATAATTATGCTGTTATTGATTTTATTAAAAAATGTGATATTTCAATGATCTTAAGAATAGTTAATAAGTTAAAACTGTTATCTGATAAGCATTGATTCAGATTTTTGTTGAAAATTTAAAATTTAAATATAAATTTTATACACAAAAAGTATTTTTATTAAATCAGTATCACTCTTTAAAGAAAAAAAGGAAATCAAAAAGATGGTTGGAGTATTTTATTATTATTTTTAACAATGATTGAGAAATTAAATTATCATTTTTCACAATATATTTACTCTATAATCAGTTTATATTATCTACAAATATATCTATTTTGATGATCTTCAGAAAGTTTTTTATAATCATAACACTAAAATGTTGCATATCTTGAGAATTATAAAAATGCTTCAAGAACATATAGGTTTATGATATTGTGCCACTTGCCTAAAGGTAACTTCTATGAATAGCTTGGAAAGACTTAATATGTATAAAAATATGTACATATGCAAATATTGAATATTTTATTGTCATTACTGGTTTATTATTTTGAGTTTTTCTATGATATAACCAAGAAAATAATCAATTAAAAATGCCAACAGTAAACTACAAATTTCATTATCTAATAATAGTATTTATTTATCTCATTTTCTATAAACAAAAAGAATTTGGGGGACTAGAGAAATTGAAAAGAAAATACTATTGCTGGATGATATGATTTTTAATTTGCTGTTTCTGTTTTTAATTCAATTTTTCTTCATTACATTGCAGCTAAACGCAAAATAAAAGAATTAGATAAAAATGTCATTAAAAACATTTAATATTTACATCTAAAATTGATTAATACTTATTTATTAATAAATTAAAAATTTTAAATGGTTCTTATCTTATTATTAAATGATATCTATTATTTTTTCATATTTCCTCAGAATACTTTCAAAATAATCAAGATTATAATTTTACAAATATTATTTTCTTTCCATTTCTATCATTTATATGTTTAAAGATCAGAAAAAATACTTGAAAACAAGTTTTATAAATCATTCACAGCTAATAATAAATCAATTATATCAAACTTTCAAAAGTTTTTTTTTTTTTTTACAAATTTCATTTTATAATATGTATACTTCATTTTCAAAAATTGAAGAAGAAACTGTCAATATTTTGAGAAGAAAAAAATAATTAATTATATGTATATTTTCTATTTAAGAATTACATTTATAAAAGTAAATGAAAATATTTATTTTTCTTTTTTTATATAATTCACTTTCAAACTACAGGCATTCAACTTTGTAGTTTTTATAACAAATTTTAGAAAGTTTTTTTTTTCTTTTCAAAATATTGATTATTTCTATAATATTTGTAATAAAAATGAAAGTATAGATGTCTATATATGTTATATTATAAAATGAAGTTTATAAGTGAACTTAAAAATATTTTTGCAACATTAATATAAATTATAATTTGTTCATTAGTAAGAATGTTTATCAGAATTTGCTTTTTAATGTATTTTTCAAAAGTTTGAAATCGACTATAAATAAGTTGTCGAAATGTAAAAAAAAAAGATGTTTGTGTAAATTTATTAATGATTAAGTAATAACTTGTAGATTTATGACTTTACGCTTGTCCAAATTATGATAATATTAAATAGTGCCATCACACTTATAAAGCTGTATAATTAATAACAATTAGTCAATTAAAATGGCTGAGCACTTTCGAGAAACTGTACTTCTCATAATCATAGCCAACTCTGACTCGTTCGTTGAAATATCAATATAATATGCAAATTCTATGCAAATGAGTCAATTAGACCATCAAGTTTTGAAACAAAAAGTGTTCTCTTTTTATTATTACTATTATTTAAAACATTAATCATTTTTACACATAACAGATTTATATAAATTTGGTATTTCTTATTTATTCCTAATATTCTTATTGAGTTCTGCATGTGTATCTATGAATATGTATGTAGGCAGTAGTAGTTGACTTATGAATAAAGTAAAGAGTTAATGTAATAGAGAATTAAAACTGCATATGATACTGTTATGACTTCTGTTAGAAGGGAAACATTTTATTCAGAGGATTAAGAATATATCAAGTGAAAAAATTGTTACAATGTATACTTTGATTACAAAAAATATAATATACATCTTGATGATGCAAACACCCTCATCAAAGAAAAACAATATTTTTTCATAACTATCAACATAAAATCTTTGCAACAAAAAATACATATCTTCACTGATTTTAGTTACACAGGACAAGCTATTCCATGATGATGAAAGAAAATATTTGTGTGAATCACTGATGAACATTAAGATGAATTAACTAGATGTAAGTGACCTTGATAATTAATTATATATAATGAAAAAAGATAACAGGCTTACATTCAACCATGGTTACTAAGGCAATAAAGTGACTGTCAACTGAACCATAATTTAATCTCTTCATGGACATCACAACTACACCATCAGCTAAGTAGTGCGTTATATGGTTGTTAATCAGGGACCCCTGGTTTAGATAACTTTAGGGAATGCAAGCAATCTCTACTGAACATTCTCTAATAAAGTCAAAATTCATCAATAATTGTACTTTTAGCTGGGATTTCATTATATCAGCTACTTGGTAGAGAGTCCAGGATATTCTTCTACTGATGCTTCACTATTAACATTCCTGGAACTTTTGATCATTAGCTAATTTCTGAAATTTAACTGACTTTCCCAAAAAAGGCTCAATTATACCAGTGTTCTATTTGACAATAAGTAAACATACAATAGTTCCTTTTCCATGCCTCTACCTATCAAATATTCAATCATTATTACTGATCAACATGCAATATTTACTTAGAAGAAGGATTAATTAAATGAGTAATTTCAAACTATCTCTGCATGAAACAATAAATAATACAATAGGAAGTAATAAAAGCAATAAAATGGTTTGGTGTCAAAGAAACCATAATAATCAAATCCCTTAAGTTGGAACATTTTTTTTGGTATCATGAGTTACATTTCATGTCTAACATTTCTATTTTTAGTACAGCCTTGTCATAGCACTTGCATTTTCAAATATTTTTTCAATAATGTGTGCATAAATATCCTGTTCATTACTATGAAATACTGGCAACTGTAATCTTATCATGAAACCATACACTATTTCAAACATTGCCTGTATATGGATTGTTAACCAAGTGTGACCACCTAGATTCATCATGCAGTTGTAAATATTAAAGAAACCAATATCAAATGATTAATCATCATGGTCTTTAGATACACAAGGACATTATAAAATGGAGTTAAATATAATAATCTACTATAATTATACCATAATTTAAATCTATAATCCTTGGCTTCTGTCACAGGATTGCAGCCAACTTTTAAAATTGGGTCATCATGACTTTGCCATAAAAAGCCTAATATTTGCAGGTAGTGATTTGATAACATGCCCCTTATCAACAATATATAGAGATTTCTCTGAGTCATGATCTGAAGCTGCATGTTAAAATGGATTATTTATGTTAAAATGGATTACCATTTTGACTGGGCATAAATTGAAATATTCCTGTTTGTTTATATTTTGATATTATATTCTTCTTTGACTTTGTTATATTGGGTCTTTATACAATAAATCTTTAGGATTATATAAAGGATGTAAATTCTTATCAGCATACTCATTTTTTTTAAATAAGTATATAAAATGCACCTTTGGCCATTGAATAATGTACCTTTGCTCTCACATAATTTTCATAGGTACATGTCTTATGTATACATAAATATTTCTTAAATTTGTCTTACATCAATGTTATAGGATAAGCAGTATAAGTGTTGGCTAGAAATAACCTTCACATCTTATCTATAGTTATACTTATCATAGTAATACTCATAAATTTCTAAAAACAATCATTGATTTGCTATGTTAAATAATTCTAATTTTCTATTCCAAATGAATGCTTAGGGCACTTAGCTTCATTAATATCATGGATTTCCTGATGGTCCATGAAATATTTTGCATCAGTTATCTTTACTTTATCACTGGTATATTTTAACCTTTTGACTATTTTATTATGTGTTTTCTTTTGATAATTATTTGACTTTTTCATAACTTCTATTTTATAGTCATATTCAAGGCATTGAGAGTTGGTCTGCATCATACAGTTTGTTAGCCCTTTTAATAATGATATTTTTATAAATATTATTATGAAATATTTTCATGTTGTTAGACAAATTTATGTACCAGTCAGTCTTACAATCACAACAGGGGTGTTTAACAGATTCCCGAGAGGAAGCTCATGTTCACACTCAATTAAAGGATTCTTTTTCCTACTGATACTTGAACTATATATATATATATATATATATATATAGTTCAAGTATACCCATTAATTATATATATATATATATATATATATATATATATATATTTAATGGGTAATTTCATTTTATATTTATGGCAATGATGACACCAACATTTAACCATTACTGAGAGCTGAAATTAGTGTGATATGTTATTCCAACATGGGATGTATTTGGGAAATTTGTTGCTTATCTGGTAAATTTACATCACTGTTGTTATCTCTTTATTTTAAAAATGGTTCAGACAATTTTTCCTGATCATCTCACCTGTTACATGATTCTAATACAATATCTTCAATCTTTAACTTGCATCTTAACTTCAAAACTACATCCAAAGTTCTTTAGATTTAAATCTGTTTTCAATCCCTTTAATTTCTGACTCCTAAATTTAATCTCAAGATTTTGTTTGGATTCTTTGAATCAGGCATCAGATGCATCAGACAGCATACTGATTTCAGCCTTCACTTCTGTAAAATGTTCCTTTTTCCCTCAATTTTTTTTACAAAAATCTATTTTCTGCTCTTCAAAGTTTTTATTAAAATCTTCAATTTTCTTATTTAGTCCCTCAAATTTTGTACCAAAATATATTTCTTTGCTTTTCAAAGCTTTTATTAAAATCTACTTTCTGCTCTTTAAATCTTCTATTAAAATGTATTTTCAAATTGTAACTGACTGAGGATCAATTTGATGATAACTGGACTTGGGATTCCAGGACCTACTTCTGTATTGGTGGTTTCTGTGGTTATATATATATATATATAGTGCCCTTTTCTATAGGCCAGTAATAGTTCATAACAGTCAATTACTAAAAAATTTTAAATTTAGAATATGTTCTTTTAATATGGTAATTGTATTAATTCAATTATGTCTTTAAAGTACAATTTGAAGCTAAAGAAAATATGTAGTATATAAAATCATTTAAAAAATAGTTATATAAAGCTTTAAATATTGTTGCATATGGTTGTAAAAGCTGCCATATTAAATAACACAGCTATAAATAATAAAAGTATATTTAAAAATTCGATTTTAATAGTTTAAAACTGATAAGTTAATAAATACAGTATTTAAATTTGTAATCATATTTAAATAGTCAAAATTAATATAGTATATTTTAAAATAAACTTTGTGATGGTGAAAATTATATCTAGTTCTATATTTTCTAAATTGTTCTTCCAAATTTTTTAGAATTATTTTATATAATATAATAAGTGTATCAATTTTATAAATCTAGGCAGAGAAATAGATTAAAAATCGTCTGTCAAAGTTATTAATCATGTGACTTGTATACTAATACTTTCACACACATGCTTGTTTGTATTTAAAGTAACGAAGTTTAAAATATTTTAAAAGTTATATTATAGAGTTGGATAGAATTATTGCCTATCATAAAAGTAAATAGTATTAAACATTAAGTTAACTATCGTATGTAATGTTTTAAGTAATGTAATAAAGATGAATACATTCATAATATAAAAATTAAATATTTTATTTAAATAAAAATAGATAAATTGAATATTAAGAAATGGAATAAGTTATTAAATGTTATTTTAAAAGTTATTTTAAAAGATTAAATAATTTAAATAAAGTTATAATTGAATTAAAAATGGAATTTTAAATAATATTTTTTAAATTTTATTACATCATAATTTCTAATTTTGAAATTCAATTCTACTATAAACTAAAAGTATGTAAATTTGTTCTCAAGCTAAAGTAAGAATTAACCAATAGGAATAGGTATTCTTACAGACTATAAATATCGTTGTAACTAAGTTATAAGAAGAGATTAATAATGTATTGAAACCGGAGAAAGGTAAATTATAGCTATCAAAGAGATAGTATTTAAAATTATTATTTTAGTCAATTTTAGTGCTCTCTCATAATTTATTTGCAAAAAAAAAACTAATTGATAATTTTAAAAAGTATTTTTTACAAAAGAGAGTGTAAACTAAAATATATTTTAATAATTTCGTTTAACATGCTTTGTTAAATTTTTTAAAGTTCCTTTATCAGTCGTATTTTATCTAAAAGTTTAACCTAAACTTCACAATAAAGGATGGATATACTACGAAATAAAATGGATATAAGTTGTAATGCTGAAAAAATATTTAAAATATTTATTGATACAGCTTTATTAATACTTCACCGGAGAACTGTTTTGGTACATAAAAAAAGACAGCTCGGACATTATACGGAGTCTAAAAATGTATTGAAACGTATTATTTATAAGCTTATCCAAGATTTATTTTTTTAAAAGTAGTAATAAGACAAATATATCACATGATCACATTTCCTGCTCTCAGATCCAAAGCTCCTCACTGACGAAGGCCACAAGCCAGAAACTAGTCTGGGGATATTGGATGAGTAGGCATTAGATAGGGATTTTATGCACAAGCCTTCTGGCATCCATTGATTACTCTGTTTAGTACAGGTGGCAATACTGTATGGAGAATTTTGCTCTGTTTAAGACAAATATATCTTATAAATCGTTTATATAATATGATATTCAAAGGAGTAAAATGTTATATCCTTTCTGAAGGTAACATTTTTTTTTATTTTTAAAAGAGATTTATAAAAATACCAAATGAAAGTTTAAATGTATCAAGAAGGAAACATATATAAAAAAGTGAACACATAGTTGAATAAAAGATGGATCCATAGAAATACAAATAGTACTTAAAAGTTTATCAAATATTTTAAAGTTAAATTAGATGGATTGATGCATCGGATACACAGAGAATATTGGTAGAGAAGATTAAGAAGCTTCACAGGATTAATTAATATTATGATTTAATAATTATCATCCTAAATACTAAAACCAAGGATTATTTCCTATAAATTTTATTAAATGGATTAATAATTATTTTATTTTAAACTTTAACATGCTTGGAGGAGAACATTTTTAAAAACTCTAGAGAAAATAATAAGCATTTTGGACTTATCAGGAACTATCGTCAAGAAAATATGTAATTATAGTTTTGATTCCTTTTATTTTATTAACCTAGTTTAAATCTAAATTTTTATATAAGATTAGGAAAAACATAAAAACATTAATTTATTAATATTAAAATTTTATAATATAACAATCTAATAATTTAGCTAAAAAATATTTTAATATAAAGTGTATGGGTGTGAATTTTTTTTATATCTGCAATGCTCAAGTGGATAAAGGAAGCCTACTGAACACGATGACTAGATAAAGGTTATTGGTAATAATAATAACTATTGATAATTTATAATGTATGTTGTTTTTGTTTTCTTTAGATCATCCATAAATTGGAAGAATGAAGTGTAAAAGTTTTTTTATTATAAATGTAAACGCATTTTCATACAACATTTTAAAAAACATTATGAGATAGGATTGATTTGAAAATATGCATACGACAATTTTTTTTTTATTAGTGATATAATCCAACATAACAAATAATTATGTGATTCTTTTAAAATTTTCATGTTATGGGATATTCAAATATTGTCTAAGTAGATTGTATATGATTAGACATATAGAATAATGAAGTAAGCAGACTTTTCTTGTGGAACAGCTAGATTGTTTAACTATTAATGAATTTTATTTATTGTTTTGTAAATGCAGATAGTTATTTATCGATGTAAGATGTGGAAAATCTTGAGAAATAATGTTGAGATAGTGGCTTGGAAGTACTTAGTGAACAGGAAACCAAGATGATGTTTTAAGAAATAGGATGTTATAAGGAATGAAAATAATATTTAGTCTTTATGTGAATATCAGCATAGTTAACAAAGCCCTATGACTGATACACATTTTATTTGGACAGTGTTTATATTTCTTTAAATATTTGATGTTCTAATAAAGCTGAAGAAATAGCTTTAACATCATCCCTGTACTAGAGGATATTAGGCAGGTAAATGTCATACCTCTTCGCACTGTGCCATGATTTTGAGATATGTTAAGAGTAATACTCTAGCTTTCTTCCTTAATCCTATGCATCTATTTTCGCTATCTTTATTTCATGTAACTGCATCATTCAGTAAGATATGTTTAAGAGAAATGATAAATATTTTAGAACTTAGGTTATGCTATCGTTTTGTATAAGATTGGTTTATTTGCTTAGAAGGAATAGGATGTTATAACTTAAAATTGAAGATCCAAAGTATTCTAAGAAAAGAAAAGAATCATAGAATATATTTTGAATTTTATTTCGGAAATGGAATATAAACTTTTTTAAAATAAGGTATCTAAACAAAGATATTTTCTTTAAAGTGATAATAATTTTTAAATGCTTTAGTAGTATTTTTTTTTAAGAGAAAAATAAGTATTGCATATTTTTAAAATACAATAGTACAAAGTAAATTATGTAAACAATATGCATAGTATATTGTTTGTTTATTGATTAACAGAAATATATTGATGATTACACTTATATCATACTAAAGTAAGGCTTAAAGAAGAATATATTATGATTAGTAAACATTGTGTGATAAATACTAAAATCTAGTACTGAATTTTGGATAATATTTTGTATAACATCTTTGACTTTGCAAGATGAAATTTTTAAATATTTTGAGAAGTCCATACTCATTATAAAATTTTGTTTTCTATAGAACGTTTTTCTAATTATGAATTTTTTAAAATAAGATAGTTTAATAATATTAAGGATAAAATGCTGTTGCTAATAAAGTAGATAAATATATTTGTAATAAGTTAACCATAATGAGAAACCAAATAGTAACATTTTTTTAAAATTTTGTTCTAAATCTAAATAAAGATATAATTGAAATATAAATTATTATTTTTTATAACCCGGTAGATCAAACTGTAAAGTAAAAAAGTTAAGGATATCCACTGTAAATAGTGTAAATAAATTGTTTATTTATTTGTTGTTGGTAATAAACTTTGTTAAATTTTGTTATTTCAAAAATTTTGTGTCCGAGTTATTTATTTCTCCACATCGCTGCATGAAATCACGATATATGCATAATAATTGAAACAAATATATAATTTTGCACAAAAGATAAATAGAGAATTATTTTAAGAATTTTAAATATTTTATTGGTATTCATTATAATTAAATAATCATAATCTTACATTATTTTATTGGTCATAAATCAGTTATCACAATATTATATTAAATTATATGCTATCAGTTGCCACACATATTTTGTTTATCAGATTATCATATGCTACCACGTATTTATTATATTATTACATGAAGGTAAAAGATTATATAAAATTATTTTATTATTTTATTATGGTAATAAAAATATAACGAAAAGAAAAGATATCCAGTAGTAATTAAACAATGAAGAATATTATTATTATTATTTATTATTATTAGTTTAAGTGTAGTAGATTATGACATAAAATCCCTTCTCATATTTTACTACCGTATTTTTAAAATTAACTTAGAATAAACTTTATGAACCTGAGATTATTTTATTTGAGCTAGATTATTATTAAATAGAAGATTAAGATTTAATTATTAGTTTAATCTTAGTGAGTAGAAGTTATTAAAGTCATAAGAATACTATGAGTTTGTTATTTGAAATAGTAATAAAGGGGGGATAGTGTTCTTATGCCATTGAGGTAGTATCCTGTGGGATATTGGCTCAATGTAATCTATCTTGTCACCTGTATTTTCACTTCAAGTCTCATGAAAATATAAAATATTTATTTAATTTATTTTTATAAATTGAACCTTATTCGAATTTTTAAATTTGAGCTAGTGAAATATTTTAATTTTAATGCTGAATATTTTAGTTATTAATTATTAACTGAGATAGAACCCGTTTTTATTTCATATCATATATTATCTGGAAGTGAAGATACACGAGAGCAAGGTTAGAATATATATATATATGGTTAAATTATTAATTCACTTTAAACAATATATACTTTTCTAAATAAACAATGATATTCCATTATTAATATCCATTTCCAAACAAATTACATCAATCCTAGCTTATAAAAATTTATATTGACTGAAAATTTTCAAAAAAATATTGTATTTCATATTTATTGTTAGCAATATGCTACCATAATAATTGTTTGAGTGTAATTCACTGATCTCAGGTGGCAGTGGTTGGTAATTGAACCACATGGCAGGGCACCAAACTATACCAATATGGAGTGTGGCTATATGAAATGGGTTGCCTGTGAGGCAGAAACTCTACTGAAATTAAGTTAATAGATTAATCAAACATACAATTAGCCTAAGTAGAATAAGACACTTTCTATGTCTTATCCAAATTTCCTCACTTATACCAACACATTATTTAAAGAAATTATTTAGTGGATAAGTACTAGCTCTTAAAATATAGAAAAACACAATGATTTGATATTAAGTAATTTATGCTTCTTGAATACTATTTAAAAATATATATTTTAGTTGATAGGATAATTAATTCCTAATTCAGCAATACATAAAATTAATAATAATGATATATTTACAATTTGTAAATAAACTAAGGCTATACATATAAAATATAATAAATAAAATTCTTATGTTATATTGATATTAAATGTTCAGACCCATGATGGTGTAAAAATCAGTAGACATATATTTATAATTAAGAAAAAATGTATACTCATGTGGATATCTGCCCTTTAATAAAAGATATTAATAAATGTTATAACTTATGATTTAATTAGTCTAATAAATCGGAAATCTAAATAAGTTATTTATACCTGCATAAACTCATTAGGTTGTAATTTGTACTAATGATAGTGTTAGACATTAATTGCTTGATAAGAATATATTTATTAGATGTTCAACACTAAATAAAATATGCTATATTAGCAGAACCTGAAAATGTGAAATATTGTTGCAAGATTTCCTATTAGTAGATAGTGTAAATCATGTTAGATGCCTCTTAAAATAATCATCCATTTATTATTTATAATACATAATATACTATATGGTAGGTTGAATTTGTTTAAGCTGTGATTTTAAATATTTATATCTGCTTGATTTTATTATCCTAATTTTTTACTGAGAGTGTTTTATCCTTATGTTATATATTTATCTTACACAAAACTTACACATCAACTGAAAGTCTATTTACAAGAAACCAGCTATCCAATATGAATAGCCCAATATGACATTGTGTTATTGTAATAACACTGAATGGAATTAAAATTGATGTTTCTCTACAAATAATCCTTTCATAATATATTTTTTTAGTGCAGCTCTTTCTTATTGATATTAAATATCAACATTTAATATAAAATATATGTCTATATTTATTGGAAATTGAATATACTTTCTATGAATATTTCAGCGAAATGAAATTTTATTTAGAATGCAAGTTCTAAATGAACTGTCATTGTTAAGCCATTATACTTTCATTTGTTTAGGAGAATAGTTGATAAACTTTTAAGCTTCCAGGAAATAAACTTTCTTTGTACAGAACTTCATAAAAATATATACATTGTTGCCTCCATGATAACATAAAGTCTACTAAATTTTATTTTTCTTTTATTATAGATAAATGTATATAAAAGTGAATAAAATTTTAAAAGAAAAGAAGTGATATTCCTTTGGTTTTTTGTTGACATTAACTTTCAAACTGTTATCATCTCTTTTGGTTTTATAATAGTGTCCCTAGTTGTTATGGTTATGCATGGCTTCCTTGTGATTTTATTTACAAAATTTTATCAAGCAATTTATTATTGTTTTTTCTTATTTATTTATTTTTTTGATATTACTTAAAATGTTAATTACTTTTTACACATAACAGATTTATATAAAATTGGCATTTTTTATTTTTTTCTAATATTCCCATTGAGTTGTGTACATGTATCTAATAATATGTATAAAGGTAAAGGTTTTTAACTTATGAATAAAGTAATGAGATATTTAATGTATACAAAGAATTCAAACTACATATGGCACTGTAATGACTTCTGCTATAAGGGAATCATTTCAGTCAGTCACTTAAATAAATTAAGCAGAAAAAAATGTTTATAATGTATACTTTGATTGCAAAAAGGGGTGATATACACCTCGATTGTACAATATATATATATAGTTTTATTTTTAAAATAATTTTAAAATAAAAAATTAGTGAACCTTCATTGCTAAATTAATGAATCAAAAGATCTTAAGCATATGTGAGTAACAAATAACTTCAAGATATTTTATATTTAGTTATAATTTTTTCCTACTAAATACTGTATATATAGATATGGGTCACATGCTATTAAAATTTATCATATGCTTTATAATATATAATATAGGCTTTTTCATGTTTTTGTTGTTATAATCTATATTTTGACAGAAACCAATAAATCACTTTCTGATTACTTAAATCTTCAAATTGTTTCAAATGAATAGATATCTTGGTATGTGTGAACTCCTTAAATATTACATTCTATCGGGTACAATTCACCAAATTCATCATCAAAATGTTCTCTAAATGGAATAATGCAATGTAATATTTTGTTATAAAATGGCCATTAGCTCATAAAAGCCTTTGATTTATTTACATTAGGGAACATATAGTAACATATTAAGTTTAATCTACTACTCTCTTTGTCCTTGATAATTGCTATTTTTATTTTCCTTGTTTTTGCATCTGACAATTACAAATATTTAATAAAGTTTAGTAATGAATTAAAATTAGTTATAAGAAAGTTTTTATATTAACAATAATTATTTTAATATTTTAAAAATATATATAAAATATGGTTTTTTTTACATATGAAAAATTTAAAAATTTTAATGATTAAACTGCAATATACTAAATTATTTTTGGGGTTTGAATGTTATATATTTTGATTGAATAAGGAGTGTTGATTTTTAGAATAAATGTTAAGTTTGTTTAATTTTAAGCCAAGTATCAAATTTTGTACTCTTGATTAAACTTTCACACAAGATATATTAAGTTACCAAATTTATTTGTTTATATACTACATTTAGATCACTTTTAGTTCCATTGTTGAAATTAATAAGTGCGGTATGAGAAAATATTTAAAATCTCTATCCAAAACACTCTCATCTCCAGCCCAACTGGTTTCAAGCTTATGGCTCACGTCAGTGGAGAGTTAGAATATTCGGACACTAGACCCAAAATATCAACACACAAAACCAGCACTTATTTCATACGTATATTTAAGTAGAAACTTTGAAATTTTCGGACATGAAAATGTCTTTAATTCCAGCTATCTAACTTAAATAGCTATATGGAACTGAACTAAATTCAAATCTATTGGCACACTCTCTGTATTGCATTTTTGTAATTACAAGCTTATAAAAGTAATGTCACATTATATATGACTTGCTTTTTTTAATTATTGTTGAAATTAATAAAATTTATTTCCTACTTTCACTCTTCAGTTTTTAAACTTTTTATACTAGATATAAATTCAATAAATAAAATGAATTTAAAACACAAAATATTAAATTGTCAAAATATTAAAACAACTATTAAGCAGATATAAAGTAAAATAAATTGTTAGTAACAAAATGCTTTGTTTTAACGTTTAGGATATAAAATGTTTAAGAATAGATAAATAAAGATTATTGCTAAATTTAATATATTTCATACATATCTTACTAAAACATATCTTCAAATAAAAATATTAAAATAAAACTTATATTTATAAAATAAATCAATGAAACATTTGAGCAATGACTTTGACATCTTTTGGCACTGAGCATTTTTATTTTCTTTAGTTTGATTTCAACAAAGTTTTACTTGAATAATTTGCTTTAAAATGCCAATAAAAGCATCTTATAAGAAACATCAATTTATTTAGAAAATAAAATTTAATAAAATTTTAAAAAATAAATCATAAAAATAATAAATAGAATTTAAATAAACTTATTTCATTTTCACAGTCTATACTCTGCCTTTTTAATTTTCATTGGTCGAAAATGCTTTCTTTTCTTTGAATTTTTTTATTCCCAAGAGAGTAATGAAAAAATGATTTTTATTTAAGTGTCATAGCATCAGCCGGGATGCGAACTCACAACCTGGGCAACTGCCTGCAAGTGCAAGGCAGTCGCGCTGACCTCTCGACCACCAATGATTTGAATGTTGTGATGAATGTAAAATATAAAAGTAAATGAAAAATAAAATAGTAAGCAATATAATTTATTAATAGTCTTTTTTTTTTGTAAAATTTTGCAATAAAGAAGAAAATCCTATTTTAAAATAGAGAAGTTATATTTTATGTAGTTAATTTGCAAAGGGGAGTATTAATATTTTTTCTTTATTTAAATTCTCTAGTATTGAATATTTGAACATGGTGAAATATTAAGATAATACTTTGCTGAATTGCAAAGGAAATATTTTAATAATTAAAAATATTTTTACTTTGTGTTGAGTTTAGATTGGGGTATTTTAGATCTAAACTTATATTTCCTAATTATATAATAATAAATATATTTTTAAGATATTATAAATGTAGCATTAAGTTTTAGAAATTGGGATGTTTATTGTTATTATTTTCCCACCACAAACCAATAGAATGTTATTGTTTTATTAAATAAAATAGTATATTATCATTATTACTGTAAGATTTAAAATATTTTTTAAATAGTTGGAATTAAGGCTGTCTTATTATTTTAAAAATGTTAAATAATGTTAATTTATTTTATATTACAGTTTGCAAATATTTTTCAATTTTTATAATCTTATTGTATAATAGTTATAATGTTGTTTAAATATAATAACATTGTTAATGTTTTTTTAATTACTTTGTTGTTGGTGTTTATTTTGTAGAAGTGTCATTCTCTGATTCTTCATTCTACATGCATGATCCATAAGAAATTAATGGTATTAAACATTATTTGTTTTCACATGATTCATAAAGATTACTTAAAATATTGTTACTATTACACTTCATTGAGTAATAAAGTGTATTATCATAATCATTATGATTATAAAAGATATAATCATTGGTAAGTATTTTAAAATTATCCAACATCCATTTAAGATATTTAACATTGCCACTATACATGAAATATATTATATTTTATGAATACCACATGAATAAATAAATGGTTGTACAATTTTTTTCAGAAACTTATTTTATTTATGTTTTATTGTTAAACATAAATATTTAAATGGATTTAATGTTAAGAGCCATTAAAATATCTTAGCTGCTTAATATTGGTTATTTTGTAAGGGTAGTTAGATATGTAAAATCCTTCATCACATTTAACTACAGAGTCTTAATTAATTAATTTTTTATTATTAGTTTTAGAAAAGAAACCAGAGATTAATGTTAATAGAATTGTAAAATTTGTATTAAAGGATGATGAGTAAGAATTATCAGATGATGTTTAATTTTCGATTAGTATTTTATTAAAGGAGTAGTAATTAATTTATTGTCATTTCTATAATAAAATTGTAAATCATATGATAGAATTATTATATGTGTATTTAAGGACATGAAAGTATTATGTAGTAGTTTTGTGAATTTGGTGGGGTAATATTCTTATGCCATTGGGAATGTGTCTTTAGGGATATATTTTTAATGTTTAAGCCATTATACCATACTGAATGTCTCATGTAAAGAGTTTCATATATGTATTTGTTATTTTAATTGAACCATGAGTTGAATATTCTAGTTGGAATTTTAATTATTTATTGTGAACTAAAAATGTTATTCTGTTTTAATTTAATAAGTTTCTTCTATTTTTTTTATAAAATATTGATTTTATTAGATATTGCATGTTAGTAGTACATCCTGAGCTAGATCTAATATTAATTATCTTTAATAGTCATTGTTTATGTAACTTGACTGTAGTTATAGTACAGTTATATCATAGTTAGCCAGAATCTCAATCTTAGTTTTCCTTAAGTGAGGGTACAATATATATATATATATGATAAATAAAACAGGTTATAAATTTCGTAACTTGCTTTTAAGCTTGCATTTTATGATCACTAGATGGAGCTTTACCAATAGGTTCAACAAGCTTTGTTTACATAGCTGCTTATGTAAACAAAGCTTGTTGGAGCTATTGATAAAGCTCCATCTAGTGATCATATATATATATTATTTTCTAATCATTCCATTTCATTTTTTTATCTATTTTTTAATGGGTGACTAGTTTTCACTGGTGTATGTTGTTTCTTACATGATATTTTGTAGATGCAGTTTTTGTTTCTCAGCATTTTATGTTAGTTTTTCAGAAGTTATACTTTTTTGTAGTGTGCTATGACTTTAGAAAGCTATTCTAATGTTATATTTAATTGTAAATTTTCTTTAATATGTCTGTTATTCATGGAGCATATGAATACACTACAGTATCCACCAGCATTTTTTATTTAATATTTCTTTTTGGTGTCTATGTATGATTTTTTAATAATATCTAATCGACCATTTTTTTCATAAAAGTTTGTTTTATATTGGAATTTTCTCTTTCCACATCATTGGCTTTTGAACAAACTCCTTCATTTCAAAAAAAAAAAAACTTTATTCATAAAAAAGGTACAATACAGAGGGTACAATAAAATTTGAATACTATTGGGAACTTAAGTTTGTTGTACTGTCATTTTGTGATAAATATTAATAACAATTCTGTAGAATGTACAAAGCAAGGTATACAAACTCCTTTTGCTCTGTTTCAAGATAATTATACAACTGCATTTTAAAAAATTTTGTTATGATTAAATGATATACTAAATATTTTTCTGTACATGTTGATATTTTGTAATTGATAAAAAAAATTCACATTTTTACAGAAAATCACATACTTAGGAAAATACATAACATATACATTTGATCATGACAGAAATACAAAAAAAAAGGACTTGTACTATTGAACAGAGTAAAAAATGTTTGTTTAGAAGTTAGCAACATAAAAAATAATTCAATAAAACAAATTCTTATGAGGAATTGTTAGAATAAAGAGAAACATCAAAACAAAAAATAATGATAGATAATGCAATATATCATATATATCAAGAATAACAGATAAATTAAAGAAAATGTACAATCAGTTTAGTCTCAGAATAGATTTAAGCAGTCAAAGTATGAGCAATCCTAGCATCTACAAAATTTTTACACTTGAAGCACTAAAAAACAAAAACTGTATCTATAAAATATTAAATTAACATTGAAGAGCATATATCACTGAAACTCAACATCCATCAAAAATTATTAAAAGAATAAAAAGTAATGATAAATGAAAAACAGTATATGCATCTAAAATCATAAACATTCTTACACCAATAGATGTTTGTTCAATAGAAAAAAATACAACAAATAGTGTGAAGACAAGTAAAAATTAAAAAAAAATTACAGAAGCCATTTACATATAAAAACAAATAATCATCTAATTAAACTTAGCGTGGTAATAAAATAATAATGAAAATCAGTAGTTTTACTTTGATCTTAAAAGCTAATAAAATGGAGAAATCAGGAAAATTCTCATTTATAAAAGTGTAAAATATCTACTGTGTTTAGTTGGTTAAAGTATCACATTAAATTCAGTATTTTTAAATTTAAAAATACTTGATTCACCCATGCTATTATTTTTACTAGTTAGGCTTGCAAACCTTGAAGAAAGGAAGGAGAATAATATTTGAACATAGTGTTTCTTGTTCTTGCTATTTCTAGCTGGGAAATAAAGTCAACAAAGAGCAGCATAAAATAAAAATTTCACTATTCAGAAATTGGTTTGCTCAATAAGAAATACTTAAACTATTATTATTTCTTCAATATCTGCAAAGTATTTTGTTACTGTCTTGTTTTAGATTGTGAAAGTAATTATTTTTAGAATTATCCATTTGCATTGTTTTTTCTCCTATTATATATGTAAGATAAAATAGTATTTAAATATCCCATTTCTAGGCAAGACTTCACCGAAATCCACTCATAGAATTTACACACCAAGCTTACCAGGTTCTGGGTTGTCGATAGTTTGATCAGTTTTTCATTCATGTTTGTCAAAATTTTATGGTCTGCTTATCTTTAAAAAAAAAAAAACTAAACTTAATTACATTTGAATTTTTGGATTTTTCTAGCCAGGATTCGAATCCAGATGTCACAGAAAAGGTGGGCAGGTGCATTACCTATGAATCACATGACTTTTTCCTAATATATATGGGTTTGATTAGAAAAATTTGTGATAGCTTTTTTTTTTTGCCCAGGTGGTTATCAGGAAATAAATTTTCAATTGTTAATGCAATTTGTTCATAAACTTAAATATGTCAATTGAATCATAAAAACAAAGCTACAATTTCTAAAAAAAAAAAAAAAATGTTTTAGATTAGAAATAATATATTGTTAGCTGATATACTTATATATACTAATTAAAGAAAATGAATAGTTACTTTATATTTTTTTATGAGGACAAAAACAGGAAAACAGGAACGAGTATTTTTTTTCTATCACTCGTTCATATTAATGAAAAGAAAATAATATTTCAGAAATAACAAAAATCTAATAATAAACCATAATGACAGATTTTAATAAACATTAATAAAGCAAAAAAAAAAACTTAAAATGTAGAAATAAAATATTTTTTTTCTTTTTCTGATCATTAAAATTGGCTTTGTAATAAATTACAACAGTTTTAATGCTTCTGACTTCCAGTCTTTTTTCTTTTGACCATTCTTGATAAAAGAAAGGAAGGGATTACTTTTTATTACCTGCCTCGCAATTCTTTCTAACCTAACATCATTTATTGTATAAAATATAAATGAGCTAAAAATGTTAATAACATACTAGTCAAGCTGAGATTTAGAACCTCATTTCAATTTCCTAAGAAATTTACTTTATAAATGTTATTATCTTAAAAAAAAAAAAAAAAATGCAATAAAAAGATTAAACGATATGTAATCTTTGGATTTTTTTTAAAGAAGTGTTTATTTTGTTTTTAATACATACATTCATGTATATATACCATAAACTCTCTTTGCAGAGGACAATAAAATATGAGATTATCTGCAAGTAATTAATAATTAGTATTTGGCCTATAATTGTCCTACTATCTTGTATATAATATAATGACACCAAAAACAAAGTATTATTTTAATATAATCTTTTCGGTCTATTCTACTCATTCTTTTTCCATTTTTTTGCTTGATATTTTTAATCATGTCAATTAATAAAAGGTAGAACTAATGTCGTCGGATATCTTTCTGCACTAAAGGGGACAATAATATTTGCGTTTTTGAAATAGCATGTTCATTTTTTAATTACACACACGGCAATTTTGAATTCAATCTTTTAATTTTTATGTAGGTGTTTGTATATGTTTACAAATATATAAACCTTCTAGATTGAGAGCGGCTATAATAAATCCAAGGTTAGGAGACTGGTAGTTTTGAATTGTGATTTTTCATGAGATAATGAAATAACTAGTAAGTTGCTTTGAAATTAAACTTAGGAGAAGAGTTTTGCACCCGAAATAATTGCATTTCTAAATCCAAGTTCAATGTAACTGATAAAACATCTACAAAATGTGACTGAGTCACATCTATCATTTCTAACCCAGGAATTCTTGGAAATGCTACTTTTTTCTTTTTTCTCTTTTTTGTAGAAAATGTTCTTCAAAACTCAACAGTTTTTAAATTAAATATTAAATCTGAGCAAAATAGCATGATTTTTTTTTTTTATTTAGATTTTTTTTTCATATATGGTAAGCAACAATCTATTCTGCTATAGCAATAGTATAATATGTAAATTTATAATATGTACTAAAACGTGATCACTCCACCAATAACATGTAATTATGTATATTCAATGTTACTGTTTCTTACATGAAGAAAATACAAACACCATTAAATATAATCTTTTTGATTTACTTTTGAAAATTGCTCTGCACAAAAATGTGTTAAGATTATATTCAGTGTTCTTTATGTTTTCTCAATATAAAAGCAATAATTTAATTGAATACAATATATATATATATCATTAAAAACCAGTCAACACTTAGACATCCTAATATCAATAACAGTCAACAATTTCAAACTTTTATCAAGACAACTTCCTTTTAACATATATATATATACTTTTTCAAAAATTCATAAATAATCATTCTTAATAGACATTTCATTAATTTAAAGTCTTATAGGTATAAACTTTTCACAATAAAATAAATTTACTTATAATAATAATAATAATAATAATAGTAGTAGTAGTAGTAGTAGTAGTAGTAGTAGTAGTAGTAGTAGTAGTAGTAGCAGCAGCAGCAGTAGTAGTAGTAGTAGTAGTAGTAGTAGTAGTAGCAGTAGTAGGAATAGCAGTAGTAGTTAGGGTAGCAGCTGCAGTAGCAGGAGTTGTAGTAGTAAAAGTAGTAGTAGTAGTAGTTGGAATAATATTAGTCATAGTAATAATAATAATAGTAATAGTAGTAGTAATAATAATAATGATAATGATGATGATGATGATAACAACAACAATAATAATAAGGTGATGATGAAGACATTTATCTTATACAGCACTATGTTTTTATAAACTGTAATATTAATAAGCCAATAAGCTAATGCAAATGAATTTTGTAGATTTAACTATATAAATGAATACTCTCACTTTCCAAATACAAAATAAAGTCTTTGTGAAAAGATAGGATGAATCCATCTATCCTTTCGACCCAAACGTTTATGTAAATTCTAGAAATTTCACAAGCATCATTCATTCAGGCATAGTAAAAAGCAATTTAAAGTGATTGATTAACATCTTCATGCTCTCATTTCCAAATACTTAAGATTTTCCCATACATAAATGTTTGGGTTGAAAAGATAGATTGATTCATCCTATCTTTTCACAAAGACTTTATCTTGTGTTTGGAAAGTAAGAGTATTCATTTATATAGTTAAAGCTACAAAGCTCTTGTGCATTAGCTTATTATTAATATTACAATAATAATAATAATAATAATAATAATAATAATAATAATAATAATAATGTTATTAAGGATAATCTCAAAAAACATGACATTTTCATTGCCAAGCCTAACCATCTACAAAGCTTTCATCATCTCCCCCTATGTCTAAACCCTCAATCTATGAATCGCACATTTAAACCACATCAGCCTCACCTTTGACACAACCAGCTCCAGATCCAGAGTCTGATTATCCTACACAAATTTCAACTACCACCACCCTCCTCTGGAAATCTGGACCCTCTATCTATGGATCTCATACTTAAATTACCCAGTCTCCATCTCTAACACAGCTATATTCAAAGCTAAACAAAATATCCAACGCAACAATTGCAACCAATTCTAACATAGCTATATCTCCACACCCTCTGAAATATTCATCTATCCAAATGCACCAGAAAACAGGCATAGCATAGTTAACAAAACCTCTTCACCAATTATAAAAACAATTCCCACCATATGTCCTACACAAACCAACACACACCCAATGAAACCAAGAGAAAACCTGATCACCCAAAGAAAACATGTATACTAAAGAGTCAAAAATAACTGACATTGATTTAATATCAGTGTCTGCATACCTCAAAAACAATTACCACACTTTATGAAAAACACTAGTCCCTCACATATGTTACCCAGGCAATCTAATCACATATAAAACTAAACCTGCTTTGCATGTATAAATACAGCAATCCAGAGCATGTAAAATTCATGTAATCTTGTGTAAATCAATAAATCAATTTTTACATATAAAAATGTATAACTATGCTCTTGCAACCAAAGCAATCCAAGCCATGTAAAATCCTTGTAACTAATCCACAAGATGTAAAAAATTCTGGTAATTTTGTATAAATCAGTAAATCAACTTTTACACACATAAATATACATCTATGGATTGCCTATAGAATCACAGCAATCCAAGTTATGTAAAACCATTGTTACTATTCCAGAGCATGTAAAAAATTATATAATCTCATGTAAATCAACTTTTACATATAAGCACCTACAACTACAGACTACCCATGTATACCATGGCAATCCAAGCTATGTAAAACCCTTGTAACTAATCCACAACATGGATGAATTTATGCATAAATAAATAAAACTATTTTTATATATGTAAGTCTACAACTTCAGATTGCCTGTGTAAACAGCAATCCAAGCTATGTAAATCTTTTGTAATTTTCTAAGATAAATAAAGCTTATCATTGAAACATAATAATAATAATAATAATAATAATAATAATAATAATAATAATAATAATAATAATAATAATAATAATAATAATAATAATAATAATAATAATAATAATAATAATAATAATAATAATAATAATAATAATAATAATAATAATAATAATAATAATAATAATAATAATAATAATAATAATAATAATAATAATAATAATAATAATAATAATAATAATAATAATAATAATAATAATAATAATAATAATAATAATAATAATAATAATAATAATAATAATAATAATAATAATAATAATAATAATAATAATAATAATAATAATAATAATAATAATAATAATAATAATAATAATAATAATAATAATAATAATAATAATAATAATAATAATAATAATAATAATAATAATAATAATAATAATAATAATAATAATAATAATAATAATAATAATAATAATAATAATAATAATAATAATAATAATAATAATAATAATAATAATAATAATAATAATAATAATAATAATAATAATAATAATAATAATAATAATAATAATAATAATAATAATAATAATAATAATAATAATAATAATAATAATAATAATAATAATAATAATAATAATAATAATAATAATAATAATAATAATAATAATAATAATAATAATAATAATAATAATAATAATAATAATAATAATAATAATAATAATAATAATAATAATAATAATAATAATAATAATAATAATAATAATAATAATAATAATAATAATAATAATAATAATAATAATAATAATAATAATAATAATAATAATAATAATAATAATAATAATAATAATAAATAATAATAATAATAATAATAATAATAATAATAATAATAATAATAATAATAATAATAATAATAATAATAATAATAATAATAATAATAATAATAATAATTTATTTATTTATTTATTTATTTATTTATTTATTTATTTATTCATTATGAAGCAAACAATAAATGTATAATACAGTGAGATAAATTCCATACAAGAAAAATCTTGTGTGAGGAATTTAAATGTAACAACTAAAAACACTAATAAAATACAAAAAAAAAAAAAAGTATAAATATAACATAAAATATTAAAATCACACAGATATTGCATTTGGCAATTCAATCACAGTAGTAAATAATTACATCATAACATATAATATAAACAAAAAAATAAAATAAAATAAAATAAAACTAATGCTTAGCATAATATAACCAGTGCCATAAATGCTTTTTAAAAATCAAATAAGATAGTGTTCATTAAATTCACAGAACAATCTCTTATAAATAAATATTAAATAATTTAGGACCATTATAACTAAATTGCTTCCTGCTGGATGTTTTAAGAAAATTAAGTAAAGCTAACTGATATTTAGTAGATAAACGAGTATTTACTAAAAAACACTAATAAAATACAAAAAAAAAAAAAAAGGATAAATATAACATAAAACATTAAAATTATACAGATATTACTTTTGGAAATTCAATAACAGTAGTAAATAATTACATAACATACAGTATAAACAAAAATAAAATAAACAAAATAAAACTAATGCTTAGCATAATATAACCAGTGCCATAAATGCTTTTTAAAAATCAAATAACTAGTGCTCATTAAATTCACAGAACAATCTCTTATAAACATATTAAATAATTTAGGACCATTATAACTAAATTGCTTCCTACTAGATGTTTTAAGAAAATTAGGTAAAGCTAGCTGATATTTAG